>JAZHAC010000045.1:0-248502 GCA_039707435.1 Actias luna | reverse complement strand
AAGAAGACCGCCAAACCGCCGACGAAGAAACCTAAAGCTCCGAAACCCAAGAAGGCTGCATCGGCAGCGAAGTCTAAACCTGCGGCGAAGAAAGCTGCCGCTTCAAAGAAGTAAATCTCTCTGCGCGTGCGTGCGTGTATGTTGTGTAGTTAACCGCGTGAGCGTGTGTTGTTGTTATTATTACCGCATGCAGATGACGACGATGATGATGATTATGATATCAGGTCGCGTGTGTGTCTGCTGTATAATAATCATGATGATGATGATGATAGAGACAAGAAGTAAGAACGTCCATCCACCGAGAAACGCACGCCTCCGTAAACTCGGAGACAGAGGCACGTTAAAGATATATATATATTCAAACAGCCCTTTTCAGGGCTAACAATTATTCATTTAATACGAATCGATACCTATTCATTACAGTATTATAATATATCACTTGGTCATCGCATCACGCGTGATATATACTAAATAAAAAGAGGCTGTTTTACGGAGTGCAATAAAACAATTATATTATTTGAATATTATTTATTAATTGTAAACAAAAAAAAAAAAAAAAAAAACTTACTGAACTAATTAAATTCTAGACAAGAGATAATAAAACAAAGGAACTCGAGAAAAAGTTTATATTTTTATAACAGTAAACAACAACATTTTTAACAAAACTATGACATTATTACCGTTAACAGTCATAGTCGACGAGTGTTTCTTTCTTTCTTATTTCAATAGATAATAATATATCACAAGTAATTACTCTAATGGCACCTACCTAAAAATAATTATAATAATAATTTGCTGCCGTCGATATGTATTTATACCATTTTAGATTTATCATTTCATTACTTTTTACTATAATACTATATTTCTAAATCTATATTAATCGTCCTCGTGACACCACCGTGTGTGTCTCTCTGCCTGTTCTATAATATCAATAAAATAATAATATCAATATCAAATTTCTTCGGACATTTCTACAATACGCACTCCCGCACACGCACACGCAAACAATGTTAATTTCGAATATTTATTCTCGGTCTACTTCTTCTTCTTCTTCTCCTCACAAACACCGATGATCCGATCATAAATTATAATAATAATAATAATAATAATAATAATAATAATAATAATATAGTTTAGTTTTTTTTTTTTTTTTGTTTTTTTTTTTTTTTTTTTTTTTGTTTTCGATCACGACGCGCCTGCCGCCGCCTAAACGAGCCGAACCGAACCGAACCGAGCCGAGCCTACCCGAGCAGGCATCGAGACCGCCCGACGCCCGACTCCCGAATCCCCTCCATCGACTGCATGCTAACGATTCGATTCGTCCGAGGTACGAGTGTTCTCCTATACGTAACCTGAATCGATTCTTTGTTATGTATATGTATGCTGCCGTACATAAAAAAAATACATAAAACGCACTCGCGACGCTCCGAGGCGTCTGCTGTTATTCTGTCGGTCGAGTTTTATACACTTAACGCGTGATCATGTCCGGACGTGGAAAAGGTGGAAAAGTAAAGGGAAAGGTCAAGTCTCGTTCGAACCGTGCCGGTCTCCAGTTCCCGGTCGGACGTATACATAGGCTTCTACGTAACGGTAATTATGCGGAACGCGTCGGCGCCGGTGCTCCGGTCTATTTGGCGGCTGTCATGGAGTATCTCGCCGCTGAAGTCCTCGAGTTGGCCGGCAACGCGGCGAGAGACAACAAGAAGACTAGGATCATACCGAGGCATCTACAGTTGGCGATCAGAAACGACGAGGAATTGAACAAACTCCTCTCCGGCGTCACTATCGCTCAGGGCGGCGTTCTGCCTAACATACAGGCGGTTCTGTTACCTAAGAAAACTGAGAAGAAGGCATAATGAAGAAACACACATCAGAAGATACATACACACATTTAATGCGTGTCTGTCTGTGTGTACATATCATCATCTTTAAAAGGCCCTTTTCAGGGCCAAAAAATAATTTCAAATATTGTTATTATATTATTATATATTATTTATTTATAATCTTTAAAAACGCGGCTGCTAGCGTTTTACATTAATACATACATACATACATATAACAAAATAAAAAAAAAATATATTATTGTTATATTATTCGAATGTTGTCGTCCATTGTGTACACCCGGTGTACGAGAGCCATCATAAAGTCATTTATTTTCTTCTACTCGAAGGTAATAAAATGTCGAGTGGCTTGCGTAATTGTTATTGTTATTAGTTTATTATTTTATTTTATTACAAGAGAGAAGCAGGTGCAAGGTGCATAATATACGATGCATAATTTCAATTTCAACACCTATATGATATTATTAACTGAAACTACATTATTTAATAGATAATATATATATAATATATAATAATTCCGTTCGAATAACTGGCGTGTTTGTACGTATATGTATGTATACGTGTGTGCCCTGATGCACGACGATAACTCGAATTACGATTGGTCCGAGGTAAACGCACGTCGATCTACTACTTGTCGAACTGGAAAGTCAACAGTAGTAAATCTACTCTCGTGCATCGCTCACATCAGCAAGCAACCGCTGCTCGCTACGGTGAATACTACTTCTTAAGCACGAATACCGTGCCGTAAACATAAAAAAGTCTCGTGTTTGTTACGTTACGATACAGTATTAACAATGCCTCCGAAGACAAGCGGGAAGGCCGCCAAGAAATCTGGTAAAGCTCAAAAGAACATCTCTAAGACCGACAAGAAAAAGAAGAAGCACAAGAGGAAGGAGAGTTACGCCATCTACATCTATAAAGTGCTAAAACAAGTTCATCCGGACACCGGTATATCGAGCAAGGCTATGTCGATCATGAACTCTTTCGTGAACGATATATTCGAACGTATCGCAGCGGAGGCTTCTCGTCTGGCACACTACAACAAGCGTTCGACGATCACGTCGAGGGAGGTACAGACGTCCGTGAGACTCCTTCTCCCCGGTGAACTGGCGAAACACGCTGTCAGTGAGGGCACCAAGGCCGTCACGAAATACACGAGTTCAAAGTGAATCTCGTGAAATGAATCGCGTCTCAGGAACAAGAAGATAAAATAAAAGGCCCTTTTCAGGGCCACAAGATTACTCCTCTCTTTGTATAAATCTACTGTTACATTACGGAGAATAACATCACACACACACACAAACACACACACACTCACACTCACACATTATTCATTCACACGCATCTCTGCTGTGTAAGTTGAAGAGTATAAATTCTGTTATAATGAAATAATAATAAAACTAATTTGAGTACATAAATAAACAATTTTTACACATTTTTACATCACACATATTATTAATTAATTAACAATGAATACAAATATTATTACCAGCAAGAGAGAAATTAATAATAATCATAGTCGCAATCTCTTGCGTTTTGTCGGTGTTGTTGTTGTTGTTGTTGTTGTTGTTATTATTACTGTAAAATATAGAAATAAAACCACAGTTGAAACGTTAAGTGTGTCACTGACGACTACTTAAATCTAAATACTCATCGTTATTTCTATCGTTATAGATCTATATAAGCAATTATTATTTAAAACATTAAAGCATGTAAAGCATAATATTATAAAAAGCAAAATAGAATAACATAAAAATATATATATATATTTTTGTTATTATTACACATTGTGTGTGTGTATATAGTGTATATATATATATATATGTAATGTGAGCGATAGGATAGGAGTGGGGGAAACGAAAAGTTATAAATATATGTTAACGATTTCAGCAGCCAGTGTAAGCTAGCAAGCGAGTAAGTAAGCAAGTTAAGCAGCAACAATGGCGCGTACGAAACAGACCGCTCGTAAGTCGACCGGTGGTAAAGCTCCTCGTAAACAGCTCGCCACTAAAGCGGCCCGTAAGAGCGCACCCGCGACCGGCGGTGTCAAGAAACCGCATCGATACAGACCGGGAACGGTCGCTCTGCGTGAGATACGTCGTTACCAGAAGAGTACTGAGTTGCTGATAAGGAAGTTGCCATTCCAACGGCTCGTCCGTGAGATAGCTCAAGATTTCAAGACGGATCTCCGTTTCCAGAGTTCGGCCGTTATGGCCCTCCAGGAGGCGAGCGAGGCGTATCTCGTCGGTCTCTTCGAGGACACGAACCTTTGTGCGATTCACGCGAAACGTGTCACCATTATGCCGAAAGACATTCAGCTGGCGCGCAGAATCCGTGGCGAGCGTGCGTAAAAAAGAGTTTCGTTTCGTTTCGTTTCGTTTCGTTAATAATTATAAAAGGCCCTTTTCAGGGCCACATATAATTCAATTGATAAATTGTATGAGTTAGTTGTTAAGTTGATTGATTGATTGATTGATTAAATATTGTAGAATGTAGAAGTAAAGTAAAGTACAGTTAAGTTAAGTTAATAATGAAATTAGGTAATGTAATGAACTACCGTACGACTTACGAATGAATAATAGATGAATTAATAAAATAAAATAAATAAATAAATAAAGATATAATATAAGATAAGTGAGTTGAGATGGTCGCTGCAGTCGAGGTGTCGGTGCTGGGTTAGGTTAGGTTGGACTTATTATAATAGACAGCGCTCGACGACCGCGGTAGCGGTCGGCGAGCGCGCCTAAATTTCATCACGAGTTGGGAGTTCGGGTAATGAAAATTCATTGAGAGAGAAAAACTTCCTTCCTGGTCACCGAGACCGAGACCGAGACCGAGACCGAGACCGATTGACCGACCACGGCGTTAGATGGACAGACTTCGGCGGTGTTTTATTACACTTTAAGTGCTTTATGGGAGGTAATTTACGAGCGAGCGACCGGGAACAATGGATTTTAAATTGCGGTAATAAAATAATAAAAATAAAAATTCTATGCACAAATATACTTTTACGTGAACGTGAAATTGCGAGATAGAGAAAGAAGAAAGAGGTACAGTGTATTATGTAATCGATCGATTCCATTAATTAATTTAAACAAATAACTTACCGACCAGACCAACATGCTGGAACTGCCTCGCCTCCCTTTCGGATATATAACGGCGCCCCCCCCTCGCGAAGTTTTTAGTCTCGCTAGGGCCTCGGTTAAGACGAGTTGTGTTGGTAGCGCGCGCGCAATATTTATTTTTTCTTTCATTTTTATTATCCTCTAACGATTTCATCATGACCGGTCGCGGTAAAGGAGGCAAGGGACTCGGAAAAGGTGGAGCGAAGCGTCACAGGAAGGTCCTCCGTGATAACATCCAGGGTATCACGAAACCGGCTATCCGCCGTTTGGCTCGCAGAGGTGGCGTTAAACGTATCTCCGGTTTAATATACGAAGAGACACGAGGCGTTCTCAAGGTGTTCCTAGAGAACGTGATCCGTGACGCGGTAACTTACACCGAACACGCTAAAAGGAAGACCGTCACCGCCATGGACGTAGTCTACGCATTAAAACGTCAGGGACGTACCCTTTACGGTTTCGGTGGTTAAACAGGACCGTCAGTGGTCCTAGTTAATAACCAAAAAAAAAAAAAAAAACAAAAAGGCCCTTTTCAGGGCCGCAAATGAATCGAACAAAGTCTTATTAGTTATAAATAAGTACAATAAATATTAATTACTCGAAATATCTACAAGTAAGACACTTGGACTAAAATTCGTAAATATACACATACATTAAAAAGTTCAAGGGATATTATTATTCTTCTTTTTTCCTCAATATTTAACATAAATAAAACAAACACACACACACACACACACAGAGACAGGTCCGATTTTGTAGGAATATTTTAACTAGATGGAGTTACTTGTATCACTTAAATATAATTATGTATGTGTTTTCATTTTATATACATTCGATTGATTCAATAAACTACTAACTAAAGATTACTGTTCACGATTTAATTGACCGATCCCGTCTCTCTATATCCGAGAGATGGGTATGGGTGTGCGCTTCTACGGTTGAAATAAAGAACGAAATGTTTAAGCATTCTTTATTTGTTCGATTGAGATTATGATTTAATTAACATAACAACAGAAGCATAGAAAAGTACAATTCGAATATTTAGATAAAATAATATTAATTTTGAAGTACACGTATGATAAATAACAAACGACACTTTGCCTCGATGAAAAACTGTAACACACAGATCTCTTCCTTTCTTGATGATGTAGATGATAATGAACGGATGAATATAATACTTTTACCATTATTGTCTTTATAATTAGAGTAAACCGGCTTTAGGTGATTGAGCGACGATACCTGAAAGGAGTCGTATAATCTGCTTCTATGATGATGTGAAGAGAAGAAGCGAACTGAATCTTCGTCCGATCGACGTGCCGCCGGTGCGTGTGTTTTACGATGTTCATGTTTTCGTAACGTTATAACGATCGAAAATTACTATCGAGATCTTTATATTTAACCATATCGTAAGGTGATATAATTAGCTGTTCAACTGGTGAACGAATATGTTAAATATAACACTTTATAAAGAGAAAAATTACTTTTAAATCGTACACTGGCTCCGCTTGATACACATCGACCGAGATAAACGAAATTTACAACTGTACCGGTGATCGTTAAATACGAATGCAGGACACGAATAGTGAGTTTGATTCATGGTGAACGGATACTGTATTTAATCTATACCGATATAATATCAAAACTTGATATAAATCCCGGTTAATCGGAGCGGTGTTAGTGAAAACTCGAAACTCTTCTTACGGGAAATCGTCTCGCGTCTCAGAGGCTCTCCTTACGGTAACGCGTGCGTTATGTTCACCATCAGCGCCATCTGTGCGGAGGCTTTCTTTATCACGGACGTTATTTATATTTTTTGTGTTATAACTCTGTTCAGTCA
The DNA here is from genome assembly GCA_039707435.1 of Actias luna. NCBI lineage: Eukaryota > Metazoa > Arthropoda > Insecta > Lepidoptera > Saturniidae > Actias > Actias luna. The sequence goes on along the minus strand of JAZHAC010000045.1, from coordinate 241,702 downwards.
GTAAGTGTGTCTTTAATTTCAATTAATTGATTTATTGATTAATAATGGCCGACACAGCGATCGCTACCGAAGCTCCGGCACCAGCTACTCCTACTGCGAAGAAACCTAAGGCTTCAGCGGCCGGCGGTACCGCAGCGTCAGCAGCCGGTGCAACTAAGAAACCGAAGGCGAAACCGGCTCACCCTAAAACATCGGTGATGGTGAATAACGCTATTAAGGAACTGAAAGAACGCAGCGGATCGTCTCTGCAAGCGATAAAGAAATACATAGCGGCCCATTATAAGGTCGACGCTGAAAAACTGGCACCGTTCATAAGGAAATACCTCAAGAGCGCCGTCGAGACGGGCGCTCTGATACAGACTAAGGGCACCGGCGCTTCCGGTTCTTTCAAGTTGGAGTCGAAATCATCAGCGTCGAAGAAACCGTCGGTAGCCGGAGGGAAATCTGGCGTCGGAGCCGGCACCGGCGGTAACAGGAAGGCGACTTCTGCTGGTAAATCCGGTGCCGCTCCGGGCGGTTCATCTTCGAAGAAGGCGGCTTCCGCGGCTGCCGGCGGCAGAGGGGCTGCCGGTAAGAAAGCTACCGCCGTCACCGGTTCTTCGCCGACGAAAACATCCGCCGGAGCGGCAAAACCATCGGCGGCGACTAAGGACAGGAAAGCTGCCGCCGCTAAAAAGAAACCGGCCGCAGCGAAGAAGTCATCCTCGGCGGCCGCTTCGAAGACCGGCGGCGGCGGTAAAGGTTCCGCCGCTGCACCGAAAGCAAAGAAGACCGCCAAACCGCCGACGAAGAAACCTAAAGCTCCGAAACCCAAGAAGGCTGCATCGGCAGCGAAGTCTAAACCTGCGGCGAAGAAAGCTGCCGCTTCAAAGAAGTAAATCTCTCTGCGCGTGCGTGCGTGTATGTTGTGTAGTTAACCGCGTGAGCGTGTGTTGTTGTTATTATTACCGCATGCAGATGACGACGATGATGATGATTATGATATCAGGTCGCGTGTGTGTCTGCTGTATAATAATCATGATGATGATGATGATAGAGACAAGAAGTAAGAACGTCCATCCACCGAGAAACGCACGCCTCCGTAAACTCGGAGACAGAGGCACGTTAAAGATATATATATATTCAAACAGCCCTTTTCAGGGCTAACAATTATTCATTTAATACGAATCGATACCTATTCATTACAGTATTATAATATATCACTTGGTCATCGCATCACGCGTGATATATACTAAATAAAAAGAGGCTGTTTTACGGAGTGCAATAAAACAATTATATTATTTGAATATTATTTATTAATTGTAAACAAAAAAAAAAAAAAAAAAAACTTACTGAACTAATTAAATTCTAGACAAGAGATAATAAAACAAAGGAACTCGAGAAAAAGTTTATATTTTTATAACAGTAAACAACAACATTTTTAACAAAACTATGACATTATTACCGTTAACAGTCATAGTCGACGAGTGTTTCTTTCTTTCTTATTTCAATAGATAATAATATATCACAAGTAATTACTCTAATGGCACCTACCTAAAAATAATTATAATAATAATTTGCTGCCGTCGATATGTATTTATACCATTTTAGATTTATCATTTCATTACTTTTTACTATAATACTATATTTCTAAATCTATATTAATCGTCCTCGTGACACCACCGTGTGTGTCTCTCTGCCTGTTCTATAATATCAATAAAATAATAATATCAATATCAAATTTCTTCGGACATTTCTACAATACGCACTCCCGCACACGCACACGCAAACAATGTTAATTTCGAATATTTATTCTCGGTCTACTTCTTCTTCTTCTTCTCCTCACAAACACCGATGATCCGATCATAAATTATAATAATAATAATAATAATAATAATAATAATAATAATAATATAGTTTAGTTTTTTTTTTTTTTTTGTTTTTTTTTTTTTTTTTTTTTTTGTTTTCGATCACGACGCGCCTGCCGCCGCCTAAACGAGCCGAACCGAACCGAACCGAGCCGAGCCTACCCGAGCAGGCATCGAGACCGCCCGACGCCCGACTCCCGACTCCGACTCCGACTTTAATATTAATAAAGGTTTTTTTCCTCACCGCTTTATATAGCCGTCACATACGTTAGCTGCGTGGGTGCAAATGTAGGTACTCTTTTTTTTATTACGCAATCGGAACAGCTGTTTTAGTATATTGTCATCTCTTTCTCATGTATTTGAATATTTAATCAAAATTGTGTAATTGATTTAGACGGAGTCCGATTTTGGTTCTGATAGCGAGTGGTCGCATTCACGAGCCAACATCGTTCATTATATTACGAAGTTTTTATTCGTAATTCCTCTCTTTTGTTAATTCGTCATAATTAGTGAAGTGTTTTACGTGTTTATTTGCATATCGCGTGCTGTTAATTCGGTAAGTGAGTTGCAAATATTCGAAACTCAGTTCGTTCGCGGTCTCGCGGTAGTCATCCGCGCGCTTTTTGTAACGGTTTCTTCGAAGCCGTTAACCGCGTAAATCCTTTGTTATAAGGTCGACGGTTGAAACCTAACGGTGTCAACGAAGCCGTCGGAGCGTGCCCCGAGCGCTCGCTGTCTGCCTCTCGTTGGCTAGACAGCACTCTCGGACGGGCCTGGGAATCTTAGCCTTTGTCTTTTCACATAGTTAAGCCCCAGGTGTCTCCCGCCCACCTTGCCGATCCTGCACGACTCCATCCCTACGGTGCGTTTGGGCACCGCCTTTATAAAGGCGACTGTCCTCGGCCGTAGGATTGCTAGCTTAGGGTACCTAGGTACACACATCCTGTGCCATTGCACTCAGGCACAAGGTCTTTATAATAATAATGGTAATTCAATGTTTTACTTCCCGTCCCTTTACAATAGACTCAGTTGTTTATAGCGGCCGGTCCTCGGCTTGGGATGCTGCTGGTAAATAATTAAATGAAGACGATTCACCAGACTCACAGAGCGGACGCAGAGGACTCTCGAGCCTGAGTATGCTGTGCTACTCAGCCCCACTATTCTTTTACCCACCGGATGTCTGACTACATAACGAGATCAAGCATCTGGCGTTAGTCGCGTTCCGCCAATGAGTGTGCGACGTTCGATTTCGTTGCCCGAGTGAAACGCACCGGAGAGCGGGATGGCAACAGCACATCGTATTCTCACAACTTACACTCACAACTCTTAATTTAACATATTCATGGTCAGGACTTAATTAAACATACCAAATTTGTACGAAACAGCATACGATCATTATGAAGATAAAACATACATTTATCTGTTTAACAAACTTATTCTTTGCATAATTTATGATTACGGCTCAGACGGTTTGCTTTCGGAACACGTGTTTATTTTGTGAAAATATCTGAACTTAGCTTATTACATAGTTTATACTCTAAAATCACGTAAACAGTAAATAACTGTAAGGCATACATAATTCATAGATAATATCAAATATTCCTACTAGTTGAACAAAACACATAACGTAAAAATGCGCTGGAAACACTACGCGGCGTATTTCTACCTATATAAAAATGGCAAATATTTATTTATTGCGAATATATTCTTATAACTATATTTATTCCTTATTCTATCACACAGTTTAAAACAATTATATCTTATTTTAATTGTCATACGGCTTCGGTGTCCGCAACAGAGGATTTTGAAAAGAAGCGAAACACCAAAATGTCAGGTCTATTATTTAAAAGACGTATATCATATTTTGCCCGTGCCCATAACGAATTTCTAAGTCGACGAATATTCGAACACACATAGGTATAAGCAATGAAATGCTGGTTCGCCCTACTCATAGAAAGATATGGTTTCAATTTATTTATGCTATGGTTGAAATCGGTATTGGGCTGAGAAACTAATTGAAGCATGTTATGTGAATGAGGGTGGCATATTCTATTCGGACAAACCCTCAATAAAATTAAAATGCAAAAAAGGATTTATATAAGATTTATTGTAGCAGGACGTCGTCATTCGCGCAACCAAGTGCAGCTAAACGACCCCGTTGACAACTTGCGAAATAAGCTCCATCTAACGGTTTGATTATTAATTACAGTAGTTCTGGTTTTCATGCAATACATTATTCAATTAAGATGGCGTTATAGCACAATGATAATTCTTTCAATTAATATTGCAATAATAATAAATTAAACAATTAAAAGTTATAAATTAAAGTAAAAGTTACAGTAATCAGTATTCTTGGACGGGGCCTGGGATTATTACTTACTGCTGTTTCGCATAGTTAAGCCTTAAATTTCGCCCTCATATCCTTCCGATCGTGCGCGAATCCATCCCAATGGTACATTTGGTCATAGATCTGACTTCAGTAGGTCTTAGTTCTCGGTTACGGGCTTACTAGGAAGTATCCAGTAGGATGCACCATAGGCTCCTCATTCCGGTGTGCCATTGTACTTAGTTCTTTTGTCTAACTAAGGATAAATTTATTAAATTATGTTTAATGACCTTTCTTGTCCCTCTGGTAGCGATTGCAGAGGGCTCTTAAAACATCAAAAACTAACATTTTTATTCCCGACACTGAAAAAGAAAAATAGTCGGTTTTTTTGCGCCACCCTAGTGTGTATTTTTTTTTTTTAATTTATTAGGAGTCTGCCTTGTTACCGATACAGAGGCCAAAAATATGTATTTAAGAATTTTTATCTATCAAGTTATCTGTTACGATAAACACGCATCACTCTGAAACTAATGAATAAATTTCACTAAAATGGGTGGTAGCTAATATTAGGTATCAATTATTAATGTTGATAAAATACATATTTTTGGCCTCTGTATCGGTAACAGGGTAGACTCCAATAAAATTAAAAAAAATTGAATACACACATTTCCTACGATTATAGTTTTATTATATGAATAGATACGTAGCTGCTATACGTGGACGTTGCACTGCAAAATCTAAATAATAATAAAAATATATTAATATATTTCAAAACCAAACATTCGAATTTTGAGGTCGTCAGTTATCATGTACAGAATATTGTATGTAGTATATTCCTTACAGCAGTGATGGCTAACCTTTTTCAAAGCCGGACTGAGTGCCTACAGTCCGCAAAACACGATGAAGCTGTGTAAGGCCACAAGGCAAAGGTTCCCAATATTTTTCGGTTTGCGGCGCACATACATGTGTACTAGTTTTCCGCAGCGCCCTAGCCTATCTAGCTGGTCGAAGTAGATAGGTACAATGTTTCGAGAATGGTAAAGATAATCGCTTCATTTGTGCCCTAGTTCATTCTCTACGGCGCACACTTACGGATCCCTGCCGTAAAGCTCACAGCATTTGTCCAAAGGAAAAAAAAAACACATTTTTCAATGCAAGGTCGCAATTAAAATTATTTACAGCGCGGTGACCGCATGTTAATTTTTATTATTTTTGGTGTTTGAAGCGAAACTAAAACTATATAAGCGTTACAATGATATAACATTGTATTGTAAATTGTAATAATAATAATTACGCTAAGTAATTTTCATATGGTTAAGAAAAGTGAAAACAATGTTTTTTTTTGGAAATCTTCCAGCGAGCCAATTACAGATCAGTCATGTGCACACGTGCGCCCGCGGGAACGGATTTCTTTATAATAAACCTGATATGATCTAATATATCCTTAATGATAATAGATAAACTAAAAATAATATAAAATGGCAAGTTCTTACTAATAAATTGTTTTTACTTTTTACTGTCATAATTACTTTCATCATTTTTATTTCAATAATCAGGTTATGGGTAGTTAAAATCAAATAATGTGAATATTTAATCAATAAGTAATACTTATCTTAATTCATTTTTTGATATATAAAACTACGAAATAGCGATCAAAGCGCGGTCATCCAGATACTTAGCAATATGTATACATATCAGAAATAATTTGCTGCCAAATACATATAGTTGTGTTTCGGCACTTGAGAGGGCGATTCTAAAAATGATTTAATTCAAATCGAAAAGAATCGATTCACAAAAAATCAAGATCCAAAAGATCGAATGACTAAAAATCTTTATTCCATTCGCTTTACGTTCTTATATTCATAATACTAGTTATCACAATATAAAATTTCATTATACTTTTTATCGCTATGAATTTTACAACGTATTATTAAAAACAAAAGTAATGTAATGAGCATCACGCTAGATGTCGTGACGTTAGTGCACAAACTTTTATCATTAATAACCGCGTCAGGTTTTGAAGTAATTACCCGAGTCAAAATAAGTAACTTGACATATTACGTGACAAAAAAACAAAATATAGCACATCTCTTTTCAAAATAAAGCACCCACCGTTGTACTTAAAATGCAACTAATGGTGAGTGGACGAGTTTAGCACTACGACACCGATATAGGGCTTCTAGTCCACGTAGTAATATGTCCCGCTAAACGATTATAAATATTGATAAACTTGACCGAAACGGAGACCAAGCGAAAAGGCCCCAAGTACTTAATTAACCTATGATTTAAAAGTAAGTGTATAAAACTGAATAAAGTTTATGACAATAATTGAAAAGTTACCTCTTAAAAAAAGAAGACACAGACTATACATTATATCATCCAAATCTGTGATTTATATTAAACATTTCAGACTAGCCTACTAATACGTTTAAAATCAATTTATATATCAAACTGAAAAACAAGTAAATTAATAAATAAAAACATACCTCAGTCTATTCATACAAAACTTAGGATATGCTCCACTAAAAAAAGCTCGGTTACACTTTAATACAAACATGAAGTCGACAACACACACTCATAAACACTTGTCTAATATCACTTAATATATTACTAATACTATCATAAAATCACTTGTTACAAAAAAGTACCGAAATCGCAAGAACGCACTTAGATATTAACACTACAGACTTTTTCCATGTTTACTGTGAATTGTAATGAGCACAACAGTCCGTTAAAAAAGTAATTAATGTAGAAGAGCCAAAACAGCGGAACTTCGACAGGCACCGTTCGACGACTGACAACAAAATTTGTAAAGATTCTTTAGCAATGCGCTTACGCTGCTATCTTTTGCACTGTTCGCACATGCGTTGCCCAGTGCGTACTCGGCTCTGATTGGCTGAGGAGTGATGCGTACGAATTCGTTTTGGCGAGAAGAGTTTTTAACGGGATTTTTATTTTATATCATTAACTCAGTTACTTATCTCAATGTTTTGTAATGTTGGTGTAATTTTAGAAATTTATGTCGGAACAAAACAGTCGCCATCTTGTTGTGGCTTTATATGAATATCATGTAGAAATTAATAAAACGTTACAAGAGTTGAATAAAATGAGAGGAATATACCAGTTCCTGAAAAATAGTAAAACATCCTGTCTTCCGTACAAAAACCCATTCGAGGATGTCCTGAGATTTTTTTTACCATATTTTTGTTGTTTGAAGTCAATTTTAAGGTATTTAAACACTTAAAATAACGATAAAATAAGCATAAAATATACGACTAAAAGAATAAACAGGAATTGACAAGATTATCAGGAATGCGCTACAGTATTGTAAACGACTAATTGTGCTTTAATTAAAAAAATGTAAACTACAAAACTGAAGAATTTGGCCGTATACATATATTCCTTTGCTTATTCTAATGAATTAATGTCATTTTAATTGCTTCAGTAATGGCTTTTTCAGAAATTCATTGCGGAGAACATCTGCGTATCAAGCGGCCGTCGGCGTTCTTTGAACAACACTAATCTATCCCAAAAAATTTTTACCGACTCCGAACAGCCTTCGATATCGTTTGTAGGAATTATAAAAATATGTATTGGTTTTAAAATTATATATTTTTATTGCTCAAACGTCAATGGGCGAACAATAAAGATTAACGTCGCGCGGTGTGCTAAAAAGCTATAAGGTTATTTGAAGAATTCACTTGTAGTATTTAATATCATTTTTGCAATTACCGATTCCCGGGTGCCAACAGTTGTGCTTGAAAGCCAGCTTCTCTGCTAAGCTCACCGGTGTCCACCATTTGAGGCTACATCGTCATTAACATAAAGTGAGATTGTGGTCATATTGATGAAAAGAAAAAAATCCCCTATAGAAAAAGACAGATGGCGGGGTACTAACAGTAATACGTAATTGATATACTTACATACCACTGAAGGCAAGATCTGGAACTGCTGTAAAGAGAATTGGAATACGACATTACTAGTGTTGACGCTGCATCAGGCTCTACAGTGTTAATATTTTAAACAAATATTTTATTAACATCATATATTGGTATCTATCTATTAATCTGACGGAGATTCTGTTTAAAAATTGTTTATTGATTAATTCAAGACTAATTGTGACTGAGACTTCGTTCGCGTGGATCTAAAATGCTTCAGTATTTTTCATCCGTTCATGTAACTTTTTTTAATACAGTTTTGCTGCAATTTGTGGCAGCGTAATATTAAATAGCCCACAGTTTCCTTCAGTGATACTCTATCAAAACAGAAATATTTTTTTTAACCGGCTGGTAGCTCTTAACATTAGCGAGTTATAAAAATCTCCACTTTTTAATTTTAACTACCTGTGTCCACCACTTTGCGTGGAAGTAAAAATTTATTTAATAAGTTATGGCCGTTTTGTAACATTTTTCAATACACATTTATTCCTATTAATGGTAGCATGATGTTAGATACCCTAAAGCTTTCCTCAATGATTGCTCTATCTAATGCAGAAAAAAACTGAAATCTGACTGGTAGTTCCTAAGATTAACGCGTTCAAACAAACAAGTTTTGCCGTTTTGTAATATTTATTAATATACATACAATAAATGACCGAGAATGTTAAAGTGAATCTCTTCACGGAGCTCTTTTTCATTTTCTACAGTGCAGTAGGGTACTACGGCGCAAACTTTGGTCACCCCTTCTCACATCTAGACTCGCCCCTCATTTAAATACTCTAACATCTTAGTCAAGTTGGTACATGAATGTGGTAATAAATGAATGAATAACATTCAGGTAAAACATATGTTTCTCTTTTATATTTTTTAAATAAATGATTTACAAAGTATAGGTATATTTGTTAAACTGGTTAAATAAGTTAATAAATCTTGATCAGTGCTTAGCGCTACCAAGATAAACGTTTGTTTTTTTAAGTTTACGATCAACTTTAGTTATCACAAATACTACAATTAAAAATTCATAGATGTCGCTAAAGCAGCATTTCAAGCCAAAATCATTATTTGCAGAAAACAATATAACAAAAAATTCAAATTCAAGGTTAAAAGGAAGTTAAAGTCGGTTAAGCACGAAGCTGCTATTGCTCTATTAAATTATTTACCTAAGGTTATCATATATCATAGCTCGGGAAGTAACTGCAGAGTTCTCTCTAGCAGCAGAGTTTTAGTATAAAGTTACTTATTTTATACATGTGGTGATTGTAAATTTATTTTCACCTTAACAATTTGGAATAATATTATTCCACAGATTGTATTAATTAATTAATCAAGGTCATGTTCAAACATTGAAGTTTCTCAAGGCTCTTTTCTATCTCCGATGTTGTTTCTCTTGGGGCGCATTTATTGCTATGTATATTATAACACAGTATACGGAAGCTAATTGAGTAAGCCCGGATGTATTCAGGGATACACAGAAAAGTTACTGAACGAACTTGTCATTGAACTTAACCAAATTTTGACCCGCATATGCAAATAGAAAGCAAGGAACTTGGTTAAGTTTGTAGCGAACCTTCCTTGTCGTCATCTCATACTATTTTTATAATAAATGATAGAATGAATAATGAATATTAAGAGAGCTTCATCTTATTTCCTTATACCTATGGAAGTGATTATGTAGTGATTAGGACCTATGTCTACGTTGTGATTTAAAAGCAGTTGTAGTAAACAAATTGTTTTAATCTGGTACTCAGAAAACATAACAACAAAAGTTAGTAACATTGGAACTTAATTGAACACATGACAATAATATTAAACCAATTATAAGAAAATCATATTAAACTAAGATTATAGTATTATTATTAATGACTTGCAACTATATCTAGAAACAATACAACTAGTCGTATATAAAAGTTGTTCAAAGGTTTGGATTTTTATTTATTTAACGCGACGAGGCCCCAGCCGCCTCTTTAAGTAAGCACTATATATTTTTTTACAATTTAATATAGTGAAATTTAACAATCAGCATCATTGGCAAAGCTAAATGAGGGGGAGAAGAAAGCCCCGAGGAAACAAAGTCGACCAAGGAGTTATATACAACTCACTTTAAACCAAACCTCCCCGCACAGTATAATAAGGAAACTACAGACCGTTGGATATAGATGGACAGGACAGAATCACAACTCCAATCCACTCCACCGACTTCCTTGCCTCTCTTAACAATTAGTACTTTTAACACCTAACAAATTAGTATTTTATCTGAAGGCCTACTTCAGTAGGCCAGCTCCTATTATTTTATAAAATATTTTTTATCTTCCGGCAGCAGTCCATGCCAAGGGCCACTCACAACGGCACCCTTGTGCTCGCTGCCTCTGGGCTGAGTGCTCTCTGCATTCGCCCCAAGAAGTCCTGCCAAGCTGTAAAAGCCCCTCCGGCTAACAGCGTATGTCTTGTCGGAAAAAAAAACTCACAACTCCAAATCCTTGGTCATTGTCCCTAAGACTGAGTGGATCAATGGACATGGATACATAGAAGATAAGCTACGCCCTAACAAGTATTATGGTTAGAAGGTTATAACTGCCCATTCATGGTAAAAGTAAAACACTCCTCAGATTATATATTACTGCCTTTTAAACATTTGGACATAACCAATAAATGAATATTAATATCGCACTAGTTGAAGAATGAATATGTGTTGATACAAATCAAATTTGAATTGTTGTGCTATAAAATAGTATTTTAATAAATTTAGATAACCAGTTGAAATTCTGATAGGTTCCAGTCGATATTACATTAATGTAATAACAGATACCCAGATAGAATAATTCATTACTGGCTAGTTATATATGAGTGAAACAAGCTTGTTAAATAAACTAGCATTGACTCTAATCAACACACATAAACAATGGATTTAATGCTGACTGTTTAGATATAGTAAGGATTCTTTGATCTTTTTGCAAAGCAAATTATAACCTTGGAACAATCATGCAGAATACCAAAGTATAGTGGCGTTATATATCATATGTTATGAATTATGGTTGATATTGATCATAGACCCCACCTATCCTACCAATGAATAAGTGACATTATTATGTTGTATATTTACATGAAAATAATAAACTTTATAACTAATATCATGATTAAATTAAATCATTATATATTTTTGTTCCTATATATATATATATATATATATATATATATATATATATATATATATATATATATATATCGAATTTTAATTATAAAAGTAGGTACCTATTTCTCTTAATTTATTTATTCATCTCATATGTCACATAATACCTGAAGGGTTTCTAAACTATTAATCAGTATGTTTTACAACACAATTACAGTATGAGTTATTACTATTATATTTACTTACTTTACCTAGTCCTATAATCTAGATATATTTCATAATCTCTATGCATTTATACTTGTAAATGTAGAGTTGGTTCATATTTATCTCAAAGATATTACTAATATTATTCTATAAATAATAATAAGAAACTTGAAGAGTTTCTAAACTAGACAAGTTATATTTCAAATTACAATTAATGTATGAATTACTATTATAGTTTAATTTCTTTAATTTGGTTGATAATCTTGGTTATATATTTTCATGAATATAATTCAGTGCAATTATTTACCTACCCAAGTACCTTAACTAATAAAATTCAAACCCAAGATATTCTCTATTTAATTATTTTAAAGAAAGATATGTTCAATTGCCAAGTTACTTAATATATAAAAATCTAGATTCTGAATTATAAGTCTGCATGGAAAAGGTGTAGCATTGTGGCTTATTACAATTATTTTCAAAACTTGCAGTGAACTCCAGAACACATTCCTTCTGCATTATAAACATAAGAGGATGCCATACCTAACTTCGACTTTGTAATAGAATAAATACTATCAGATTTGAACAGAAGATCATGTGTAGTTAGTAGCAGTAAGAATATTTATATTAATTCTGGCCCGATTTTCACAAAACTAGAACATTTCTTTATCTGAATCTAATAAATATCATAATCTACTCACAGTTTTATAGATTTAAGCGATCTTTATACTTCACATCACTTCTCTCAAGCCCTCACGCCCTTGGCCTACTTCACAAATGGAGCTGCACCGACCTACTTCTCAACCGCCCTGCTTCGTCCTTATTCTGAAGTGTGTCACACTGATCTACATCTCAAGTGCCCTGCTCCGTTCTGCATCTTAAGTGTTCTGCTCCGCTCTCGCTCTCAAGTGCCTTTCTCCGGTCTAATTCTGAAAATCCCCGCGCTGCGGTCTTATATAATCTCGCACTCCCTTTCGTCCGCGCACTTCCCCCGCATTTCTATTACCTTCTAGAACTTTCCCTATCGTTTTTCTGATAGTATATCCCCCTCTTGCTCATTGTTTCATCAATTCTCCCTCTCATTTTTCCTTTCAAAACTCTACCAACTCCCTCCTGTATCTAATAGCAAAACTAAAACTCTTAATTGTTTTACCTTATTTAAATATTCAAATATGTCTTAGCATAAAGATAATATAAAGTCATCGTTTGTCTATGATTATAATAATTGTATAAACTAAATATGATGACTTTCTATTTTATTAATTACACATTTGAAACTTTGTGATTACATAAAATATGTGATTTCTGACATTTAATTATTTCTAATTTATTTATATGTTTTTCTACAAATATTTTATATCCCTTATAACCTTCATTCTTAAATTGAGAAAAAGTAATTTTTATATTAACTAGATGGAGTTAACTAAATCTTTTATTTATTTTTCTTACGAATATACATATAGGTACTAGGGATGGATCTGGTATATATAGCTAGCTGATAGCTAGAGTATTTTGGTATATTTCAGGAACGACAGGGGTATTTATTGTGTGCGCGGTGAATCCTTACTATATATATCGACGCAAGAAAACAAAAAGGTCGTAACTAACAAAAATTGAATTGTTCAGGAGAGACCAAAAACGATTTAATAAATTAGAAAAAAAATCATAACTTTCGTTCTACTCAACCTAGGACAAGGGTATTTAGACAGCAAATGTGAAAAATATAACCGGTTAAATTTATTCAGTTTAATTCCACCTAAAATTGCTTTTAAACGTGGTTTATGTGGGTTACGCCCTTTAGTGTATTTTTTTCAGGCATCAAGAAGGTTGTAACTGCAGCACCAAATGTATGAAGATCTGTTACTCTATATTTTTTTAAGAAAGTAAAAATGATGTAATTGATTAGATTAACCCTGTACAAACCGTAAAAACGTCGTAAATGTAATAAACAACTTATTTGACGACGGCAATACTGATTTAAGTCCTGCACTCTCCACACTACAAGAAAACAACATGGTATTAACAGTGAACATAAAAAGAATTAAGTCAAATTAGATAGGCTTAGACACTAAAGTAAAACGATAAATTTAAATTATTGGAAAGGTTTATTTAGCAAACTTTGGTATAAAACTAATGAAACGCACTTATTATTGACGTATCAAAGAACAAATTAATCATCGTCTTCTTCGTCAGTGTCAGGCAAACAGTCAGTTTTCTTGCTACTGACTTTTAACTTCAAATACTCATCCGCAAATCTTCTGGGAATAGCTTGTTTCTCGACTAAGTTTTTCAAATCAGTATATTTCTGGGTACTGATTAGTATTTTAGAGGAGTATAATGGAGCTTTTAAAGATGCACCCGTTATATCACCAATATGGATTTCCATGGTTTCGGCTTTCGGTAACATCGAATTTTTAAAACGATCGTATGAATCATTTTTTTCTTCTTCGTGTATTTTAAATTTTTGCATCTCATCTTCATTAAGAACGTCATAAGTTTTTGCTGAAAGACATAAACTGCACTTATCTTTTTTGGGGACATGAAATCCGATGTTAAACGTTTTTTTGAACCACACTGAAAATACTTTGAACGACATAATCTTTCTACAATCTTGAAAATTATTTTGATAAATGCGATATAAGTTTGTGATGTTCTTAAATTCTTCAGGCAAATATAATTTTTTAGAGTCTCTTCTACAATAGTGTGAAGGCAGCAGAGGCAAAGAAAGAATAAATTCTTTTGCGTCCTTCAGTACATTATCAGATGTTTTATTATGATGTCCTGATTTCCCTCGCATATCTTCTTTTGCAAATCCATCAACTGTTGAAGCGACGGTATACAAAATAAACTTCTGTGTAATATCTAATGTATTAATCAGAAATTTCTGACAAACTCGTCGTCTCCCTTCGTTTTCATTAATATAATACTCGTAAGCACACGATCTATTCAATGATGTGTTTTTGTCTGGCCTTTTTACTTGTTTTTTTATAGCACTTTGAGCTACCCAGTCTTTACGCCGTTGATGGGTACCTAGATCCCAAAAATATTTGAATAGTTTTTCACGACGGTCGTCAGGAATATTTTCACAATTGTTAGGACACTTCTTACCAATACATGGATTGGGCTTCATACGTTTACCTTCAACAACTTCTCCATCTTTATTAACATAAGTTTCTCCTCTCTTCTTTTTAGCAGAATTTTCTCCACTAACCTTAGCTTTGCTTTTCCTTTTCAATGCTTGAAGCTTCATAATGTCTTCCGCATTTTTTCCCTCTTTTTGTGTATCTTTGGATGCCTTCTTGGAAGTCTTTTTCTTCTCTTTATTTTTTCTCTTTTTGTTTCTCCCTAAAAGTTAAATTGTATTAGGTATGTATTTATAACTAGGTACTAAAATTATTTTAACCACAACCATAATGCAAAACACACACACACATACACAAACAAACACAGCCACCGAACACCCATACAAACACAATATACAAAAAAAATATTCAAATACCTTCATCTGCGCTTGAAGTAGATTCCTCCGATATTTCAAAGCTAGAGCTTTCAGAAGGAAATGCTTCATTTAATAATAGTGTGTCCGGGTCATCATCAATGAAATCAAGATAAGATTTATTAAAGTTCAATTTTCTTTTAGATTTTCTCACCTTCGTCTTTTTCTTTTTTTTCGCTTCTGTATCGGATTCTGATTGTTCGCAGTCAAAATTAATTTCATTACATATTATATCATTATTTACGTCTTCATTTTCACCAGCAATTGAATTATTAGGCGAGTTTGACGGTGATTTAATTTGCTCTCCACTTAACAAATCTGGATTACACTGTCCTGTATCAGAATTAGATTGCACCGTGTCTAATAATGGTGAATCAAATGTTTCCAATGGAAGTAGTGCCGAATCGGAATATTCCATTGCAAGTAGCGCTGAATCAGAATGTTCCAAAGCAAGTAGTACCGAATCAGAATGTTCCATGGCAAGTAAGACTGAATCTGACTGTTCAACAGCAAGTAAAACATCACTAGACTCTAGCGCAGCAGGCGAAGGTAAGTCAGTCTGGTCTGGATTCTGTAAGAATTGTTTTGTAGTAGGCAATTCTAGATCGAAATATCGTTACAAAAAGATGTAACTAACACATTCACTAACATTAATGAACCATAAAAAGGATGTAATAAGCATCACCTAAGAAAAAGTAGATCTTGAAAAGAGTTAATTGACATGTGTGATAAAATGTCGAGCAGCAAAAACGGCGTAACCCGCGTTCTATGTAAATAATATTTCTATTAATAGGGCGTTACCTCTATTTCATATTTTTTTTCAGGCGGCAAATTAGCGTAATTGAAAATGATACGAAAAGACAGTATTTTTTGTTAGTTACGCCGTTTCTTGGTAGGAAAATCTAAGATTGAAGGGCGGAACCGAAAATCCTAAAATCGTTTCTATCCATCGTAGCGCTAAGGAATCCAGATGGTTCGACGTAGAAAAATTAACTGAATCCTATGGTGTAATAAAGTGTTTTCATCAAACGTGTCAGTTACGACCTTTTCGTTTTCTTGCGTCGATATATATATATATATATATATATATGTATAAAAAAAAGAAATTGAGTTTGTTTGTTTACTTGTTTGTTACGCTTTCACATCTAAAAAGCTGAATCGATTACGATGAATTTTGGAATGTTGAATTAATGAATAGAGATAGGTGAAAACCTGGAGACGGTGATAGGCTTCTTTGTCTCTCGAAAAACTTACTGGAAGTGTGGTAAAGAGAAGGATAAGTAAATAAACTTAGTATGAAACTTTTCACACATTCTATCACCCGATCAATTCCACTTCCGTCCAAAGAATTAATGTACCCGCCACCGCCCCACGGAGCATATTTTCTCCAACTTCACGGAGCTACGCCTTCCCAGGCGCACTCTTGCCGTCTTCTTTGATGTTGCCGAAGCCTTCGATAAGGTTTGGGACGAAGTCCTCATTTACAAACTTAACCTTTTCAAAAACCCTGACAGACTTATTCATCTAATCATCAACTACTGATCTGGCCGCTCTTTCTGCTATAAAGTAGACGATACTCTCTCCTCATCTCACTCCATTAGGTCGGGAGTATCCTAAGGCTCCATCATAGTGCCCTGCCTATTCAACCTCTTCGTCAGTGATTTTCCATACTTCACTGGCGTCCAATTAGGCCTCTATGCCGATGACACTGTATAGAAATAGGACTCGTCTCTATCACCACGCATAAAAAGTTGCCTTCGTATACGGGTCCTGGTGCCTCAAATGGCGTATAGGGCGCAACCAGGAGAAAAGCGTAGCCATCATGTTTGATTCCCAAAGATTCAAAAATATCCCGAAAACAATACACCAAATCGGTGTAAATATTCCCCGGGCCACCGAGACTAAATACTTAGTGGTAGTTTTAGACAAACACCATAATTTCAAAAAACATAACTACGTACGCAGAAAGGCCAACATGGCATTGGCTATGCTACGTAACCTCACCTTCCATAGGAGCAAAATGTCCCTCAGCCACAAGCTCACAATTTACAAAGAATGTCTCCGCTCCATACTAACCTACAATTGTCCCGTCTTCGCTCACGCCCAACGCTCGACTCTGGTAAAACTTCAAATATTCAAAAAAAAATCATACGGTCGACTGTTCAAGCCCTGCCCCACACACGCAACGTAAATCTCCACAAAGATATGTATCTTCCTTCCATATACGCATACATGAAAAACCTCACTAAGACCTTCTTCGACAAGGCAGAAATCCACCCTAATCTCTATATAGAAGACACCGTCAAACCGTCCGTGCGCGTACACGTCCGCGTAACCGTAGATCTCGCCATCGAGGTGTAACGGTTAATTTCACTCCCGTACACCCGCGGCAGCCTCCCTCTACAGATGCTCGAGCCTAGGTTCGATTCTTCGGAAAGGAGCTCTCAAGCGACTCTGCTCGCACGATACTGTGACACTCTCCAACACTGAAAGCACATCACCGCACTGCATACCACTCGTGCACACCCACATGTTAAGTACACGGTTCTGTAAGGCACAACCTGCGGCCCTGCCAGTGGTTTTTGACCTTTTTATTTTTCCTTTTTTCTAATTCCCTTTCTCTTAACAACTACTAGTTCAACGTTTACTCGCGATGCATAACCGATGTTCTTCAAACAAATTTAGGTCACTACAAACTCGGCACAGTACAATCTACTCCACCGATTTCCTTACTTCCTCATTCAATATTTTACTTAAGGCCTACTCCAGTGGGCCAATCCTTTACTTCTTTATTTAATTCTTTTCCGGCAGCAGGTTATGCCGAGGGCCGGCCACTATGGCACCCTTGCGCGTGCTGCCTCGGGGCTGAGTGCCCTCAGCATTCGCCCCAAAAAGCCATGCCTTGCTGTGCAAGCCCTTCCGGCTAACAGTGTATGTCCTTTGGAAAAATAAAAACTTATCATTGCATCATCCGATTTGTTTGACAAAATCAATATTAACACGAGCAAGCCTGCACATAATATCTAGGAAAATAATAAAGTCCACAAAAAACGGAGCTATAGTATATATTAATATAAATCATAGCAAGGTTTATTACACTATTTTTTAATAGTAAACGGTGAGTGGCCACAGACATAGCTATAACTTATATTTTTATGTTAGTAAAACATAAGAACACAATACAACAATATATAATACATAACAATAGTGTATATTGCACGCCTTATATGCGAAGCGTTGAGGTGGGTACTACTGACACTTCACGCAAAACAAATGATTTTCCAAACTTAAAATGTCTCTAATTATCATATATTGCACTTTTAAAATAGTATATAAAAAGACATATCAAGAAAAACACTATTTTTAACACTCATGATACTTTTGGTGCCACTTTTGTTATATAAACTAGTTAAAAACTGTTCTCTCTTGGACGTCTGTGTGTCTGTATGTGCGGATCCTGCATGTTATCACGATAACGTTCGAAATACTTTACTAATCGAGACATTTTTTCCTTACACTTCAGTATAATTAGAAAAATAACCCTATTATTATTCACGATCTGATTCGATGTGGTTTAATTGTTATTAAATAAATAAAAAATTTAATGTGTTCCAAGAAAACATGGTCTAATTGTGGTGATGAACATAACTAGTTAGATCTATTATACGATATCTAAAATTAGAACAGTATTTATTAAGAACTAGCTGACCCGACAGACGTTGTCCTGTCTTATCTAAGAATATTGAATTACAATTGGTATAATTAATAAGAAAAATATTAGTCAAAAACATAGTATAATTATTATTGTAATGGTCAGTTTTTATAAATTTTCTAATGTTCCACTCCATTTCCTTAAAGTTTTTCTTTTCTTAAAAACTTCTCCTGGCAATAATTACAATAACAACAAAAAAAGAATTAGCGAAATTGTTCCATCCATTCACGCGCGATGCGACGACCAAGGAAAATAGAGATTCATTTTTATATATATATAGTAGTAGCACAAATACGTGTTCGTGCAAAGACAGCCTGTAGCGTTAGTAGATTCTAAGAAGAGTGAATATTTTCAGTCTGTTTAAGTTAAAATATAAATTATAAATTTATGAAAATGACGTATCAAAGTATCAGTGTAATTTTTTAATCTTTTTATTTTGTAAATGTATCTTGTATAAAGTTATATATATTTAGCGAAGTATTATTTATATTATTATTCTTGTCACTGAGCAGTTTCGTAGTATTTAAAAAAAGTCATCTTGTCACATAGATCTGCGTAATTTTTTTACGGGCAATAGTTTGCTTCTACATAATTTTTTAATTTTATGTTGTTCATCAGATTTAGTTAATATAAATTAAACGACAACAGGTTTTCGGAACACAGACTCACCTAATACAAAAATATCCTATAGCCTGCTGGCGACGAACAATGCGTAATTAATAGATTTCTGGTAGATTAAAAAAAAAGTAACAATTAAATGTTCCATATGTTGTGGCGCATTAACGGCTTAAACAATTAAGATTAAACTACGTATTTGTACAGGTTTTTACTTTTTGAGTTCGCTTATATATTTTTATTTCTCGCAACAATGCATAACATTAAAAAAACATGTTTAACAAAATTATTTTCAAGAATTTGATGTCCGATCTAACGCTCACATATTTTGTAAGATGGCGTTGTATACCATTTTTTATATAGTTGAAATTAAATACTGACAATTATGTGATACACGACAGTCCTGAATTGTTGAATAAAATATTCTTCATTGTTCCGTGTAATGGTTCACAAGAAGGCTTCACAAGTAGAAAAACGTTCCTTTTAACAGAATGCAAAACTTATTTAGCTAGAAGTGCATTCCTCAATCTGGCGATATTATAGGTTTCGACAATAATCTTTATAAAAGCATCAACATATATATTTGGCGACACACTCAGTTTAAAAAGGAGTTACATAAACTGTTTACTTGGTAAAGTTTTGAATGGATAAATTTGATGTAGATTTTAATTTTAAATTTTGATTTGATAATGTAACGCAATGACATCAAATAACGTTTTGACTATACATCTGACTTGTTTGTACTTTGGAAATATCTCTGTGTATGTGTTTTTCTCAAACGAAAAAATTTTCATTTGTTTGCATGATTATCTAATGTTTTTTTTGGTTATTAATCTTAAATTTGTCTTATATGATTTATTCTTATCAGTGAATGTTATGCATGTCTGTAATTAGTGCGCCGACATGATTGTAATTTTTATAAGCTTTATGTTTTATATTAGCTCTATGGCTGTGTAATGTTGACTTACAATATATAAATAAATAAATATGATTCGCATGTAAATATGTTTACTTAAATATATAATTTCAAAAAAACGCCAATCTAAGAATTTCAAGTATAAAAAAAAATGAAACTAAAATAACAAACTGAACTAGAAGTAAAACAGAATCTTCAAATGTAAGAAGTTTCTTTTATATGATCATAAATTCCACTGTTTTTTTTTCGATTACAACATTCCTAATAAGTCTGCTATAACAATCAAGTTATGTAAAAATATTTTTACTTCATTAATTATATAAAAAGTATTTCAAGTCTGTATATATATGTATATTGCATAAATAAGCGATGATAGCTCAGTGATAGTGTGTACGAACACCACCTCAAAGGACGTGAGCTCAAATCCACCTATAATGAACATGAGCTTATGGTGAAATAAAACATCGTGAGGAAACCATAGCATGGTGGTAGGACTTTCTCTAATGTCCGCCTGGCTAGCAACCACCCTCAAATCACTATAGGAGTGTTCCGGCAGTTGCACTTGAGAGCTAAACCCTCCACTAGGCGTAGCGTGTCTACCATCTTGAGCCACATCGTCACTTAATATCAGGTGAGATTATGGTCAAAACGCTGAACTTTAAAATTCACTAATTTTCTAAATAAATATTTTCCTATACCAAGAGGACGCGCTAAACTTTGTCTGGTCTGAACATAATAATATGGTTTATTAACCATTATCTTTCATAATTATATAAGATATAGTTAATTAAAAAGACCACCCGAAACTATAATCTACTAATTTTATTCTTAATTATAATACAACAGTAAATACTGTTCGCATAATCAAATGAAAAACGAATGTATTTCTCATTTTTTCTTTTTGTTTTAACGACTAAACGATATATGAAAACAGTCATGGGAATTCAATTTTCTATCGATATTAAAATAAATTAAGAATCCATTTTTAATTAGAATTTATAGATGCTCTCTCTATTTCTCGCTCTTTAACTTTGATGACCGACTAAAATCTTTTCGTAATAGTAAAAGTAAAATATGTGCGAAATATGTAAAAAAATAGGCGATAATTGAACTAGCACCGAAAATATTGTAAATTTGGTACTAGATTTTTCTCTATTTTATTTTATAATTAGCTAAAATATATTAGGATACAATATAGTATATTATAGCTAGTACAATTAGTAACTCTACCTAGGTACTACAGGTCTTTATACTGGGTAAATTACATATACTAACAGTTAAAGTAACTTAAATATTTAGTAATATTATTTTTTTAAAGCACATATATTTATTAGTATATTAATGATTTAATCTAAATAAGATATCTATGAATATATTAGTTTTTCAGAGTTTTCTATTCTTCAAAATTATCAATAGCATAGTCAAAGATTTATCAGACTATAGAATTTTTAATAGGCAGAAAAGCCAAATGGATGCCTTCTAAAATTGATCCTTCTCTTATAAATGCGTTTTAAACTTTAATAAATAATTTTTATTTTTTGTATATTTAGCGGCGACTGACAATTATCCAAAATTCACTGGTAGTTACCAGCTGTCATGCTGGCCTGTTAAGGTGCTTAGGTACGCAAGGTTCACGCCTTGGTGAAGTATATACCTAAATAAAGTTAATTGGTTTTACTAATTTTTAGTAAAACTGATAGACTACTTCTGAGCTCGCGGCCTACTTTCCTACGCAATATTACCGCATACAGATTTGGACGAGCTTAGTTGCACTTAGATATTTATCAGATAACACATTCACATAGAGGAAAAGATATGAACAAAGAAAATTTACAGTATGTAAGAATAGCAGTATAGACACCTCTACCTGTTGCACTGTACTATATATAGAGTACGTACTCGACTTTGATCGGCTTAAATGTAAGGCAGATGAAATCGTTTTGGTTAGGTTCATTCCTCCGACATAGGACCCTCGAGCATTTCCCGATACAGTGATATTTAGGTCTATTACCTTTGGTCATAGCAGAGTAGATTTCTGCTTAATTTTTTTTTTTTTTATGGAATAGGGTGCAGGAGGGTCACCTGATGAAAAGTGATCACCGCCGCCCATGAACACCTGCAACACCGGAGGGCTTGCAAGTGCGTTGCCGGCCTTTAAGGAAGGAATACGCTCTCTTCTTGAAGGTTCCCAAGTCGTAACGGTTCGGAAAGACCGCCAGCGATAGCTGGTTCCACAGAGTGGCTGTGCGAGGTAGGAAGTGCCTTAAAAATCGCGCTGTTGTGGAATGGTGGACATCGAGGTGGTGTGGGTGAAATTTTGGGTTTTACCGCGATGTCCAATGGTGAAATTCAGCGGCCGGGATCAATCCAAACAATTCCTAAGAACACTCCCCTTGGTAAATGTGGTAGAAGATGCAGAGTGACCCAACATCTCTACGGAGAGCCAAAGGATCAAGCCGATCGGAAAGAGCTTGATCGTTGATAATCCGAGCCGCCCTACGTTGAATGTGGTCACATGGAAGTAGCTGGTACTGGAGGGCTCCCGCCCAGAGATGAGAACAGTACTCCACGTGGGGCAGAATTTGTGCCTTATACAGGTTCAGGCATTGAGCCGACGTGAACTACCGTCTCGCCTTACCGAGCACACCTAGCTACTGTGAGGCCAATTTGGCCTTACCTTCCAATTGACCGCGAAACTGGACAATGCTCGAAATATCGACGCCAAGTATTCCGATACTGGCTTTGGCAGTAAGAGGAGTATTACGCGTAAACTTGTATCTTTTAGAGGTTGAATTGGACTAAGTTAAGTCGACCCCAGTCGGAGACTTTGGTTAACAAAGACTCGACTTTGTTAGAAGTTCGAAGTTAGAATCTTTTTAAGGATTGGTTAGGACCGCGATTTCTCTTCGCTTCCACCGGCAACAGACTACGCCGAGGATTAGCCACTTCCTGGCTACCTTTTGCTCGTTGCTTTTTTTTTTTTTTTTTTTTTTTTCGACTAGACATACGCTGTTAGCCGGAGGGGCTTTTACAGCTTGGCAGGACTTCTTGGGGCGAATGCTGAGGGCACTCAGCCCAGAGGCAGCGAGCACAAGGGTGCCGTTGTGGCTGGCCCTTGGCATGGACTGCTGCCGGAAGAGAAAATAATATAGAAAATAATAAGAGCTGGCCTACTTGAGTAGACCTTTAGATAAATTACTAATTTGTGAATTGTTAAAATACTAGTTGTTAAGAGAGGCAAGGAAGTCGGTGGAGTGGATTGTACTGTACTGTTTTGGATTGAGTTTATCGGTGTTGGAAGGACGTAGTCTTCGCATCAAAACGACCGTGGACTACCGTGGTCTAACCAGTATACTGGTGCCTGTATATCTGAAATATTTAGAAATTAATTAATTGAATAGTGAAAGGTTAGCAACAAAAGGCAACCATAAAGATCCAACAAAATAAAAATAGAAAAAAAGTGCCAAACAACTGGCAGGGCCACAGGTTTTTGGTCCCTTACAGAACCGTGTACTTAGCGTGTGGGTGAGCACGGGTGGTATGCAGTGTGATGTTGTACTCTCAGTGTTGTAGAGTGTCACTGTATCGCGCGAGCAGAGTCGCTCGAGGGCTCCTTTCCGGAGGATCGGACCTAGGCTCGAGCGTCTGCAGAGGGAGGCCGCGGCGGGTGTGCGGGAGTGAAATTAACCGTAAGGCCTCGGCGGCGAGACCTGCGGTTACGCGGGCGTGTGCGCGGACACGAACGGTTTGAAGAGACGGCGGATGCTGATTACGGAGAAGCTCGGACGAGCTTTTGCACGGCGCGAGCTAGGTCCGGGTAGGCGGCTACGGCCTTTAGGCGGTCGATTCCGTCGGCAGAGCTGATCATAAGATCGAAGGCGATAATGTCATCGACGTCGAAGCTTTGTAGAAGGCCTGCTATCCAGGTCAGCCCTTGAAATTCGTTTGAGGTTGAAGGCGCCTTCGGGGCTTGTGGCTTGGGCTTGGGGGCCCATGCCGTGGGTGGGGCTTTAGTGGTTGGCTGCGCGGGAGCGACGCGCGTGGATCCTGGCAGGCTCGGGAAAGCCTGGTCCGACGTAAGTGGCGGTGGGGCGGGGCCTGGTGCCACGACACGCGCTGAAGGTGCGCGGCGCGGGACATGTGTGCGCGTGCGCCTTGTCCGTGGGGCGCGTTCACACCCGCGACAGTTCGCGGGGTGTCCGGCCTTACCGCACAGGACGCAGCTGGGTGGTTCGATGGTCTCCGGCATGCGAAGACACTCCTTAGTGGAGTGATCTCCCAGGCACTTGACGCATCTCGGCTTCATGTAGCAATTCCTGGCCGAGTGTCCGTACGACTGGCAGTTATGACACTGCGTAGGAGCATGCTTTTTGTGGGGTATCTCTACTGAAATGCCAGAGAGCCCGCACACAGATTGGATATTAAAAATCTCCTTGCCCTCCTTGGAACGGTCCAGGGTGACAAGGACGAGATCATAAATGTCCTTGGTGATTGCGTGGTACATGCGGTGTACCTCGTGGACTGGTAGATTCTGCTCCTTAAGGGAGGCTAATATATTTTCTGTTGGGAGCTCCTTCGGAACGCGCCTGATTACTACGCGCAGAAGGCGCTCTTCTTCGGGCGTGTAAGTGAAAAATTGGAATTTTCCTTCGCGGAGGAATGTTGTGAGATTTTTGTAGTCCGCGATTGTGGGGACTTTAATTTGTATACCGGATGGGGTGCTCCGGGCGTGTGTATATCTGATTTTGGCGGCATTCAGCCGCGTGGAAATATTTAACCACGCTGCTTTGTCAGCTATTGTGACTGGGGGCGGTGGGCGCACCGCCCTTTCGGTGGGCTCTGCTGCTGCTTGCGCAGAATGAGGAACGCGCGATCTAGGGACGCGGTTGTTTCCGGCTCGCATGGTTTTTGCGGCGGCCGGGGCTGTGGTCTCGGGTGATAGCACCCGTTTTTGTTTGGGCTTGGCCCTTGAAACGGTTATGAATTCCGTTTCGGGATTAGTTATTTCCGAGTCCATTTCGTTGTCGACATCTGGAGTCGGGTCAGGAGAAAGTGGCGAGAATGAATTCGCCGTAGGTATTGGCTTAGGTGCATATGATATTATTTCCTCGAACGGACGAGGCTTAGATGTTGTGGCGGCGGTCGCTGAGGGCGACGGAGGCCGCGACGAGGTGCCGGCGGGGGGAACGGACGCTACCGCGTGCCGGATGACCGGTGAGCGGGAGCGAGAACGCGATCGCGGCGGCAGCGGCGGTGAGTTCGGGCGACGCGGTGGTAGGGGCGGCGACGCCGGACGACGCGCCGGGTTGGTCGCCTTGGTGGCGGGGGTACGGATGGGTAAGGTCGTGGGAGCAGGTGGGGACGGCGGGCGGCGTGCCGGCGCGTTGGCGCCGGTGGGTGGGGCGCGGACGCGCTGCGTGGGCGCAGGTTCGGACGCAAGGTATTTCTTAAATAATTCCGGATTCTCCCTTTCCAAGAATTTCAAAACCTTTTCCATCTTGAGGAGATGGATAATATTAGATAAAAATGAAAGAAATAAGGGAAATAATTTGACTCTACGTCAGAAAACCTCCCTGTCTGAAGGGCAGGGGGGCGCGACTATCAGAAAGTCAACGACTATCTTGTATGTGATGTTATAACACGAGTTTATTTTAAACTATTCATGCACAGTTAAAAATAGTAATGAAAGTGAGAACAATTACACAAGATAACTGGGACTTGGCCCGTAAAAAGGTTTAAATAGATGTTACCTTATGTGGAAGCCGGTGACCGGCGTACTTACAGGCGGTGACACTAATTTTACTGCACTTAATCACAATAACAAAGCAATATTTGGAATCACGGCACAAAAACACTGAGAGATATCTCTCAATTTAAATACCA
Organism: Actias luna; assembly: GCA_039707435.1. Taxonomy (NCBI): domain Eukaryota; kingdom Metazoa; phylum Arthropoda; class Insecta; order Lepidoptera; family Saturniidae; genus Actias; species Actias luna. The sequence continues at coordinate 215,641 of JAZHAC010000045.1, read as the reverse complement.
CGATAACCAAACAATATGGTTAGAGAACAAAGACACTGTATCGCGAACAAGCAACAATAGCCGGTTTGTTGCAGGTGCGTCGTCGCAGGTGCGAGAACAAAAGAATCGAGAACAATAGCGGCGCGGTAAGGCGCAGCGGTCGAATCGTTTAGAACAATCGGCAGAGCTCACGGACACGTCCGTTCGCTGTGTCTGATCGCACCGAACTCCACGTCTGAACATGCCACTAGGAGCTATTTAAGTATATTTTTGCTCGTTGCCTCGGGCTAAGTGTTTTAGTACTCGCTCCCAAAGCTCGCTGAAGCTGTGAAAGCCCTTAAGGCTAATAGCAGATGACTTGTCTAAAGAAAATCGTTTTGGTAGCATAGTTTTCCAGCGTTTAATTGTAATAAAAGTACCAATATTCGGCAGGTCGCAACTCTGTTTTGTTCTAGGTATTTAAGCATATTATTATTTTCTAATGGTTTCGTAATTGCATAAGTACTTGCATCTTCCCACAGTTATACAAGGCCAAACTCTTGTAAATTTTAAATATGAATTATGTTTTTCCCATATCATTAATGAGTGCCTATAGACGTTTACCGCCTCACAACAGCCTTCGGTATATAGTTTGTTCAAATTGTAAAGAGAAAAAAGTAATGCCTTTTTAATGTTTAATTTTATGACCCAACACTAACACGGTTCGACCATTTACTCGATTCGGCGCTTTTATCCGTAATATTTCAAATTAAGTTTGTATTAGTCGTATCCTTTTGCAATACATTTGGAGTATATTTTTAATTAAAATAAATGTCTTATACATGTAAGTTGCATGGCCAGGCAATTGATTTATGACAATTCATCTAGCAAAAAACTAACTCATACATATATTGTTACTACATATTATATATAAGAAAAAACTTGGTATCTACAATATGCATAGTAATTCGATTATGAAACAACTTTATAATAAAAAATATTAAACTTTAAAGTAAATGTATATAAACCAAAATGAATCTCTATTTCCCCTGGTCATCGCATCACGCGTGAACGGATGAAACAATTTCACTAATTTATTTTTGTTATGTTAATTATTGTCAGGAGAAAAACCTTACGAATGAAAAAATTGAAGAAGTTAAGCGAAACTTAATATATATATATATATATAAATGAATCGCCGAAATGTATGTATATGTATAACTTCCGAACGGCTGCACCAAATCAAATAATTATTTATTAGTTGTGTTCGTTATTATCAGGACATGGTTTGAATAAAGGAAACAAAACCCGTTTTTTATTAAATGTCATAATATGAAAAGAGAGGGAATGAATACGACAAAAGATTGTAAGAAATTTAACTATATATATAAACTACTATACTACTACTGCTAATGTCTAAAACGATTGTATTCGTTAATATTTGTTAAAGGTTTCTAATACTTTAAAGAAGGTTTCGTAAGGATAGAAATGTTAAGAAAAATTCGAAGAAAATTATAAAAATGCAAAAACCCTAAAAATATCAAAAATTTGATAATTGTATACATTTTACAAAACGGCGTTACATTTCGCAATTATCACAAAACAGTATATTAGTTTTTTTTTCATTGTATATAATAACGAGTAATACGTTTTATTACAAAAATCAATATAACCTAGAAAAAGATCTTGGCTTGTGTTAGACAGCAGTAAGTTCTATATTAGAGCGTGTCTCTAAAGCTGCGCTAGCAGGCTCCTACCAGTTTTGACTAGGTAGCGAGAGAAACACGAGTAGTGTTGGCGCGCGTCGAAACGGGGCCACGTAAACCTACATCCGTTTTGCAACACTCAGGCACTGTTCGGAGTTTCCCTTTCTTACGTACTATGTACCCGGATCTGCATGGTTAGTCCATGGGTAGCTAAGCAGTTACTCTCATTTGAGATGAAATCCCGGGTGGAAAAGTTGTTCAACCTTTGCGCGCTATTGATGTTGGCGTGAATATACACACCTTATGTTACATCTAATAATATACTCTATTCAACGTAAAAACAATTTAAAACATCGGACTGATCGTTCCAGAGATTAGCCATGATAAATTAAACACAAATTAAAATAACTAAAAAACAAGGTTTTCCTTTATATAATATTATATATCTTGATAGAGTTAACCGATTGCGATGGAACAAAAACTAAGTAATACTCTAAGTTGTGTACAATCTTTTCGTATAAAAGTTATCTACATTGGTTTGTACATTTTGAGGAGGAGAGTCCGATTTTGGTTCTGACAGCGAGTGGTCGCATACACGAGCCAACATCGTTCGTTCGTATATTACGAAATTTTATTCGTAATTTCTCTTATTAATTAATTCGTCGAAATTAGTGAAGTGTTCTTACGTGTTTATTTGCATATCGCGTGCTTATAAGGTAAGTGAGTTGCAAATAATCGAAACTCAGTTCATTCGCGGTCTCGCGGTAGTTTTTCCGCGCGCTTTTGTAACGGCTTCTTCGAAGCCGTTAACCGCGTAAATCCTTTATTATAAGGTCGACGGTTGAAACCTAACGGTGTCAACGAAGCCGTCGGAGCGTGCCCCGAGCGCTCGCTGTCTGCCTCTCGTTGGCTAGACAGCACTCTCGGACGGGCCTGGGAATCTTAGCCTTTGTCTATTCACATAGTTAAGCCCCAGGTGTCTCCCGCCCACCTTGCCGATCCTGCACGACTCCATCCCTACGGTGCGTTTGGGCACCGCCTTTATAAAGGCGACTGTCCTCGGCCGTAGGATTGATAGGGCCCCGTAGCTTAGGGTACCTAGGTACACTCATCCTGTGCCATTGCACTCAGGCACAAGGTCTTTAGATCGAGCTCAGGAGAGCTCAGTAAACTCATATTTTCCGCCCCCCTGCCCTTCTGGCAGGGAGGTCTTTGAATATATTAAATATATTTATTTTATATTTTATTTCCTCGTATATATATTTATATTCATTTCTCTATTAATATATATTTTTTCCTTAAAATTACTTTTCTTTTTGTATATATATTTACGTAACGGTTTTTACCCCCCTGCCCCCCTGCCCCTCAGGTAGGGAGGTACATACACATCGGTGCGCGCACTCGCATTCCATTCTATTTATAGATTCAGTTTATTACAAATTTTTCCTTGTTCTATTTATAACTTGGAACTACAGTTTTTTACCCCGCCGCCCCCCTGCCCCTCAGGTAGGGAGGTTTATACAAATATCTATATATATATATATATATTTAATTTAGTTTATTATCGTCTATATTTTTATACTGTCTATATTTTTATATTTTACTTATTCTTTTTCTTATTTTTATTATATTTATTTAGTATACAACAATAATACCCCACAAACCCGCCACCGGAATGGCCACACTAGACTCTGCTCTAGAGTTCCTTAGGGTTAGGTTCCCTGAAGCGTATCGCGCGTATCTGAACCAGGCGTCTCCGCCGGTCAGGAAGCCTGTCGCGCTCATAAACGCATCTGATAAAAAGATGCAACAGCTAGGGGAAAATAAGTCGGTAGTGGCGGTCGAGCCTTCAGCTCCCGCCACCTCGTCGGTTAGGTCCCCTACACCGAGCCCCATCGCCTCCACGTCATCCGATTTCGCGAGGATGACGTCTTTTGCGATCAGACCAGTTCCGCAGTCGGCACGAGCAAATACGTGCGCACCGGGGCTCTCAACCGGTGCCGCGTGTTCAATACCGACTGAAAACAGTTTTTCTCCGCTGTCCCCAGAGGACAGTCTCGACCGTCGGCCATACGTAAGGCCGGACTCACGCGCATCGTGTGTGAGCTCGGTCGGTATGAGCTCTGACCATTCACGTTCTAGCTCAGATATGAGCACGCTAACAGAGAACGACTACGAGGGGGTTGTAACCGCTCGTAAAACAAGAACAAAGAGGAAGCGAGGGAAGCGCACCGTCTCGGACAATGGACCGGTAAAACGGTTCATAATACCTGATGGTGAGGGAAGCCGAGCAGTTTCGCCGGCGCCTTCCTCCGCAGCCTCTGCACCCGCTCAGGCCGCTCCCGCGCCCCGCGTAGCGCCCGCGTCACACGCCGCGCCCGCGACCCGCGCCACACCCGCGACCGCGACTCGCGCCCCCGCTTCCGGCCCCTCGGGCTCGGCTGGCCAGGCTCAGCCGCAGCAGGGCCGCATTCCACCGCCCGTCATTATTCAGGACAAATCCGCCTGGACCCGAATCTCGGCGGATTTACACGCTAGAAAAATTCACATTGTCAGTGCCACGAGTACCCCCGCGGGTATTCAAGTAAAAGTTCAGACGTCGCTAACCCATAAAGCGTTAACCGCTTATCTTAGGGACGCTAGGCAACCTTTCTACACCTACACGCTCGAAGAGGAACGCCTCCTTCGAGTTGTTATTCGCAGGGTGCCCAAGGAGCTCCCCCTGCCCGAAGTCGCAGCTTCATTGCGATCTCAGGGATTCCCTGTCCGGGATACATTCAGGATGTATCACCGTCTAAACAAAAAGCCGTACGATATGGTTACGGTACTTCTTGACCGAACGAAGGAGGGAAAGAGTATTTTTTCCCTGAAGTCGGTGTGCGGTTTAACAGGGGTCATCGTAGAACCCCCCCGCAAGTCACATATCCCCTCGCAGTGTCACAACTGCCAAAATTACGGCCACTCAGCCAGTGGCTGCCATCTTCGGCCCAGGTGCGTAAAGTGCTTGGGCGATCACTCCACTAAGGAGTGTACTCGCACCCCTGACACGGCGGCTCCTCCGAGCTGCGTGTTATGCAAAAAGGCGGGTCACCCCGCAAATTATCGCGGGTGTGAGTGTGCGCCTCGCACCAGGCGTCCGCGCCAGCAGAGGCAAAGGCCTGCGCCCAAGGCGCGCGTAGCAGCCTCTCGGCCTGCGCCTCCGCCTCTGACGTCCGCTGAGGCCTATCCGAGCCTCAAGACTCCGGCCAGCGCCTACGCGCCTGCCCCCTCCAAACCCGTGCGTGTCCCTCAGACGGCATGGGAGAAGAATTCTAAGCCGCAAAAGGCTTCTGCTCCTGCTAAGGAGCAGCAACTTCCAGCGGACCTCTTCCAAGGGGAAAGCTTCGCCACTCTGGCGCAAATCCTCAGTAGGCACGCTATTGAGGATATCATCGCGTTTAACGATGCGATCAAACGCACGCCGGACCCTATGAAACAGTTCGGTATCATTGCCGCTTTCCCTCACATTGCAGCTACTCTGCAGTGTATATATTCAAAAAAATAAATTAAATATTTAGATTTTTAGTTTTTTTTTTTTTTTTAAATAGTTTTTTCTTTAGATTTCAAATAATAGATGGATAAAATCAAACCCCGCGGTTTGACTTTGTCCTTTTTTAATGTTAACGGTTTTACTAAAAATAAAGCCTATCGCGACCTGTTATCTGACTTCCTTCAGAAGCATCAGATAGATGTGTTTCTGTTACAAGAAACACATCTCAAAAACAGTTCCCGCAATCCAGCGATTGCCAACTACAAAATAGTAAGAAATGATCGTACCACAGACCGAGGCGGCGGTACGATGATTTACTATAAGAGATCTCTCTATTGTACAGAAATAGAGCCCCCGAAACTCGATAATTTAGAAGTATCAGTATGCAAAATAGGGATGTCCGGACATCAATCGATACATATAGTGTCCGCGTATCTCAGTCCGAAAAAGTCTTTAATCAAAACCGATTTGGTAGCTCTTTTCTCGCTGGGCGGGGCGGTTATAGTGGCCGGCGATCTCAATAGCGGGCACGTCATCTATAACAGTGCGAAGACTACTTCTAACGGTAGGTCGCTTGCTGTTTTGGAGAACGAGCTCGCGTTCGATGTTATAGCTCCTTCTGAGCCCACTCATTTCCAGACAAACTGTATTCCTACAGTACTGGATGTAGCTCTCCTTCAAGGAATCGCGCTTCCGGTAAGACGTATAGAAGTCTTACATGAACTCGATTCTGACCATCGTCCCGTCATTCTTCAACTAGGTCAACCTGAAGATATCGGGCCCTCCTCCGTCCAAGTGGTTGACTACGCGTATCTTCGGAGATATCTCCGTGATAACACATCTTCTCCCAGTCTTAGTAGGATCCCGGATGAGGTGAAATCCGTCAGCGACGCTGACCTTGCGATCGATTCCTTGGTCGATCACCTGCAGACGGCGGTCAGGGAGTCATCCAAAGAGGTGAAAGCGGCGAACGATCGCCGCTTCGTGCTCCCTGCCGACGTCCGGGTATTGATCACGGAGAAGAACGCGGCGACGCGCGCGCACGACTCATACCCGTCCGAGGAAAATCGCGTTCGATTACGAGCCCTCCAGAGGGAGGTTAGAAATCGTATCACGGAGATCCGAAATAAAAGATGGGAAGACCTTCTCGAAGGTATTCAACCGTCCCATCTGGCTTTCTGGAATTTAGCCAGAAAGCTAAAATCTGTAAATAATGTCTCCATGCCCCCGTTACAGAGAGGGTCTGGGGAAACTCCGGCTTTTGAGAGTGTAGAAAAAGCGGAATGCTTAGCCGCTACACTTGAAGAACAATGCTCACCCAATCCGGGTCTAAGACTTAGTCATTTGGTGGAAGTGGAATCCAAAGTAGAGTCACTTCTGTCTTCTTCACCCGAGGCCTCGTTAGACCCTGTCACGTTTGACGAGGTTCGGTTAACCATTAAAGGCCTTAAGCCTAAAAAATCTCCCGGTCCGGATGGTATCAGGAACGAAGTTTTGAAACTTCTTCCTGACCAGCTCATCGCTCTTCTGGCTTGCATCTTCAATGCGGCCATACTTCATTGTCACTTTCCAGCTGTTTGGAAAAGGGCAACAGTCATAGGCATTCATAAGCCTGGCAAAAAGTCAAATCTGCCAGAGAGTTATAGACCTATTAGCCTCTTGAATACTCTAGGCAAGTTATTCGAGAAACTCCTTATGAGTCGTCTCCTCAAGGAAGTTGAGGATAAAAAGATCATTCCGGAAGCACAGTTCGGCTTTCGAGCCAGACACTCGTGCACGGATCAAGTGCTTCGCCTCACGGAGCACATATAAGCCAACTTTGTTAAATCAAAGTTTCCCAACTCTCCCTACCGCACTGTTGCGGTCTTCTTTGATGTCGCTAAAGCCTTCGATAAGGTATGGCACGCCGGGCTCATATATAAATTACACCAGTTCGGAATATCGGACAGGTTAATTTTTATTCTAAAAAAATACCTCGACGACCGCTCCTTTTGCTATAGAGTGGAAGGAGCCCTCTCTTCAGAGCATCCTGTTCGAGCTGGAGTTCCCCAAGGTTCCATTCTGGCTCCCTTTCTTTTCAATCTGTACATCAGCGACCTCCCGAAGCTGGAGGATAAAGTCCACTACGGACTCTACGCTGATGATACAGTTATTTTCACATCCGATAGGAGGAAAATAGATATCATCTGTCGTACCCAAAGGTCGATGGATACGTTCGGAGAATGGTGCGTCAAATGGCGTATTGCACTCAATCCGGATAAGACTGCAGCCATTCTTTTCCAACCGGACGTCCCTAGAAAAGTGCTCAGCAAAAACCTCTCCTTATACGGTAAGGATATTCAGTGGGCTTCCGAAATCAAGTATCTCGGAGTCACTTTAGATAGGAGACTTAGTTTCATTCCCCATGTTAAAAAAGTCATAAATAAAGCCCTCATGGTTATGGCTCAGTTGCGTCCTATTTACACTGGACCAAAAATGTCCCTCCGCAGTAAAATGACCCTATATAAAACGTGTGTAAGACCTATTCTTACGTACAGCTGTCCCGCTTTCGCTCACTGTTCGAAAAATTCTCTGAACAAACTCCAAATTGTTCAGAATAAATATATTCGTAGGTCGGTCTGTGCTCTCGATACCATGAGAAACACAGACCTACATAAAGATCTAGAACTCCCGTCCATAGAAGGGTATATCCGGACCCTTTCAAAAACACATTTTGAGAAAGCTGAAGCACACTCAAATTCGCTCATTAAGGCTTCTGTCTCTTACGTTCCCACGCCTAATGAGCAGTTATCTAATATAAAATTCTGTCGACGTCGGCCACGTAACATCTTCCTCGACCCACCCGATAAAATATCTAGTCAAAATAATGACTACCCGGTTATCAAACGCACGCACGTACGTGCTAATCCGCGCAACCGTCGTCCTCGCCGCCGAGGGCGGGCGGTTAACTTCGCTCCCGCACACCCGCCGCGGCCTCCTTCGGCGGACGCTCGAGCCTAGGTCGATCCTCCGGAATGGAGCCCTCGAGCTAACCCGCTCGCGCGATACAGTGACACTTCACACTCACTGAACCCACATCATCACATTTCATGTCACATTCGTGCACACTCACACAGTACGTACACGGTTCTGTGAGGGACCGCCTGTGGTCCTGAATGTGGTTCGGCCTTTTATAATTATTTTTTCGTTCAACTCTTTCGCGTTCTAGGTAGGTAGGACGCACAGTACAATCCTAGCTCGCCACGTTGCACAGTACAATCTAAAATAAGATTTTTATCAGATCCCTAAGGGGATCTGTTAGCTTAGCTTAGACTTTTTCTTTTTATTATTATAATATTCTCTTTTTAATAGATAGTACCGCGCTCGTTTTTCTCGTTCGCGATTCGGCAACAGCCCAAGCCGAGGTTCGGTCACTAGTGACACCCTTGTGCGAGTTGCCCCGCGGGTTTGAGCGCCTTCAGCGCTCACCCCACTAGTTCAGGTGAAACTGTAAAAGCCCCTAAGGCTAACAGTGTAGGTCCTTTCGAAAAAAAAAAAAAAAAAAAAAAAAAAAAGTTTGTACATTTGAAAATATGTTCTGTTCACACCCGGGCTATTTTTTTTTTTAATGTTTTCGATGTACATAAATGATTTTTCTATAGATTTATTATATGTATAGATTATGTCTACGTCTGCCAGACCCAGTCAGCAAATACCAGTTTTTTATGTTCATCACTAACTTAATAGAATTTACTTATATCTAAAATACTCCCGCGATGCATTCTGCTTTTTGAAGCGATGATAACTCAGCTGGTAGTGTACACGGATGCCGCGCTAATAGACGTGAGTTCTAATCCCAGCAATGAGCCTGAGCTTTCGGTGAAGAATCGTGATGAAACCATAGCTTGGTTCAATTTCTGACGCCAAATATTTAATGGTGTATTCCAGCAGTTGCACTTGAAATCTAGTCCCTCGATTAGGCTTAGCTGGGCGCACAGATCAGTTATTTTAAGTGTTTTACTTCTCTGTGGCAGGGCCACTAACTTGGACCAGACATCGTCTCTTAACATCAGATGAGATGATGATTATATCGCTAAACCAATAAAGTGTAAAAAATGTAACGTTCCTAACTTGCTATATTTAAGTTGATACCCTTTATACATTTACTTTATAAATTCGCTTCCGCTGCTATCGCAATGGAAATTACACATATCGTTGGCCTTTCAACCTTAGATTTCATATCGTTTTTAATTTATAAAATCAATTTTCTCAATTTAAGTAATAGTACCCGGGTGACTGAGCTCAGTTCAGTATTTTTTGTTAATTTGAAAAAAATAATAATTTAATACTTATCACATATTGATTAAACTGATTATTTCAAAAAATAAACAAGAATTTAGTTAATCATTCCATTAGAAAATCTGTTTTTTATCAACTGAGTTTTCACCAAATATAGGTACTATATAGGAGAATTCAAAAAAGAAGAATCTGTATAAATACAAATTTTCATTTAATTCGTTATAGCCCTTTTTTAAATACTTGTAATCTATGTACGCATATACAAGAATTGATCACTTAATAGTATGAGATTTATAAAATTAACTGACTTCGAAGTTCTTTTTTTGTTTCTGTTTATTTGAACGTCAATAAAATATTGAAATTTTATCAATTTTTAAATTGCCTTTCATGTGTTTTTATTTTGAATTTGACAACGTTTAATAAATTTAATAATATAGCTGTTGCTAGCTCACAATATATGTTTAAAATTTCTACTACACCTGAAAGTATTTTTTTTTCTACATTAGCTTAAACTTCAAACCAAATACAAAAGGATATTCAATGTTATAATTTTGGTACCGTTAAAACTTATCAGTATTTATATTGAGGATATAGTAATATTAACCAGTTTACATTATGTTTCAGTAGTGACATAAGGCTAAGCTCCGGTTATGTATGTTAATTAAATCCTCCTGTATGTTAATTAAATGCTACACACTTGTGAACATTACAAACAAACTTTATTTAAAGGGAAAAGCAATCTATTGTAATAAATATATTTGAATTATTTATTTATTCAATTCATAGACACGTATAATATTAACAGTTAAACCAAAACATATTATATGCTACAATTACAAGATAGCTAGTTTAAAGTAGCCACTAATATTTCCGCAATTTCCTTATGTTTCGTCAGGCTATCACTGAATATATCACTTTCCTGAGACAGAAGGTTCACTATGCACATGCCACTTGGAATTGGTGCATTATCTAACAAGTTAGTGCGCGCTTGCGGCTCGCACAGCAGTGCTGGTTTGCGCCGCTTCATTATATATTTGTTGGGTACGCACAACTTCAGGCCGGCAAGAATATCAGGCTGATATATTTTGCTTCGTAATACCTTGATTAAATACGTAATTAATGCGACGTTCCTCCTTACCTCCAACCGATATATAATACTTTCAATGCAGTAATACTCTTTATATAATATAAAACCAAGTGACTTAAAATCTCTTATGGAAATATCCACTATATAATGTGTAAACCTCAAATCTGGTACCATAATAACACCGAGATCCCTGCGACCCGCTGCAAAATTAAATTATTTATTTTATATGAGTAAAGTAGTGGACTGCGCGCTCGGCTATACGTCATTGTACTACACTGTTCCAAATTGAAATACAATATATTGTCATTAGCCCAATCCGTCACTTTATCTATGGCACTCTGTAGTAGTTCACAATCAGATATATTTTTAATAGGTAGGAAAATCTTAAGATCGCCTGCAAAGAGCAAACATTAATGTATATTAATATGCATTATGTATATTAATGGAAAGATCTTTAATGAAAATTATAAAAAGTAGGAGTCCTAGATTACTAGCTTGCCCTATACCAGAGTATATAGAATACACTTTAGAAGTATAACCAGCGTATTCAACATATTGTTTACGTTTTTTTCAGATAATTTGAAAATAATGTTAGCAAATGTGGTGTAAAACCAAATCTAGCAAATTTTGTTAATAGCATATCGTTGTCAATGGTATCAAAAGCTTGCATACAATTGAAGTATGTCGCATCCAATTGTCCTTCAACGTCAACAAATAGCGCCACGTGATTGACAAACGACATTAATTACTGTCCGTACTGCGTCCTGGTCGAAAACCGTCTTGACAATCCGATAGTTGCTCCCGGATTTGAGAATAAAGATAACAATGTAAGATTGATTCAAAAACCTTAGCGAAGGCTGACAGTATAGCAATCAGTCTGTACCCACTAATCTCAAACCCGGCACCTCTCTTAGTTCCTGGAATAACCCTCGTAATCTTCCATTCATCGGGAAAATAACAATTCTATATACCTACATTAAAAATGTACAATAACGGATGTTCAAATACTGCGCGACAATCCGTAACTTAATAAGGCTGTATCCCATCGGGTCCAGGGGAAAACTTAGGCTTAAGACATACCAGTGCATCCCTTACGTCCCATAGTGTTAGCTGAGAGATATGCACCCTCGCTGCGTCAGCGACATTCGCACCCATACGCTCTGCTTCCACCGGCTCCAGTCGGGGAGCGTTTACACTGTACACAGAATGAAAGTAGTCCGCAAATCGCTGTGCACATTCTTCATCCCTTAATGTCTCACCGCGGTATACCAAGCACGTACTACTACGTGACTTGCGTTTAGCTTTGATTAGGCTCCAGAATGATTTTGGGTCTATAACACTATTCAAGTGTAGTTTATTTTGATGGGATTCAAATGCGAGAGAAATTTTAAACTTCACTTGAGCCCGATAGAAGGAAAACGTATCGTAGTCGCATTTTGATTATTTAATTTGTACAATTTATGAAACTTCCACTTTTTTCTAATATCAGATATTAAATCGTGCGAGTACCATATCGGATAATTATACTTTGAGGAACTGAATCTATGCTTCTTTGTCGGTACACAATTGTTTTATATTTAATTTAATTACATTATAAAAGTGTTTTATAGCGACATTTGGATCGCTAATCGTGTAAAGCTGTTCCCAATCAATACTTGCAACTGCATTATACTAAATTAATAAATCAGTTTTTGACATCTGTTTAATATTATCCTGTATCTTCTGATGGTTTCAATGCTGCTCACTTATGATTATTACAAATAGACTTTAATTTCAGGGAAACCAATACATTGGAATAAATTTATTTGAATTGTATCTATTGATATATGATTAATCTTATCTTGTATCTTCTGGTGGTTGAAATGATCCCCACTTATGATTATTACAAATAAACTTTATTTTCAGAGAAAACAATCCATTGTAATACATTTAATTGAATTGTATCTATTGATATATGTTTAATCTTATCTTGTATCTTCTGGTGGGCGAAATGATACTCACTTATGATTATTACAAATAAACTATATTTTCAGATAAAGCAATCCATTGTAACAAATTTAATTGAATTGTATCTATTGATATATGTTTAATCTTATCTTTTATCTTCTGGTGGTTGAAATTATACTCACTTATGATTATTACAAATAAACTTTATTTTCAGAGAAAACATTCCATTGTAATACATTTAATTGAATTGTATCTATTGATATATGTTTAATCTTATCTTGTATCTTCTGGTGTTTAAAAATGATACTCACTTATGATTATTACAAATAAACTTTATTTTCAGAGAAAGCAATTCATTGTAATACATTTCATTGAATTGTATCTATTGATATATGTTTAATCTTATCTTGTATCTCCTGGTGGTTTAAATGATACTCACTTATGATCATTACAAATAAACTTTATTTTCAGAGAAAGCAATCCATTGTAATAAATTTATTTGAATTATATCAATTGACACTTGTTCTGGTCTATAGATTTTTTCCTTTATTTCTTTTATATTCGAAACATTCACCTACAAAAAAACAACTCACTTTACTATACTCAATGATGAATTTGCAGACTTTCCTATGCAAATACTTCTTTCTAGGATAAATTTGCTTATTATAATATTTCCTCAGGATGCTAACTGCCAGACTTTCAGGTTTTGTTGATCTCTAAATATATTTAAACATTTTATATCCGAAAGATTTGCTTACAAAGTAACTTACATCTTATGATGATCCTCACTAATATTATAAATGCGAAAGTGAGTTTGTTTGTTTGTTAATCTTTTACGCTGAAACGGCTAAGTTGATTATGATGCATTTTGATATAGAGATCTAGCTCTCTAAAATCATCTATGAGACCTTGGAGACGATGAAAGGCTGCTGTTTCTCGTGAAAAACTAATTGGAAGTAGAGTAAGCAGAGGGATACACTTTGTATGAAGATGTTTTATTGCATCATCAGATTTGTTTGACAAAATCAATAAATGAATATTTCCAAATTTTATTACAATAAATAAGTAATAGTTCTTTCTAAGATAAAGTCTGGGTAACCAAACATAATGCCATGATGCCTATTATTTATTTAAATACGTATTTTTTCCAATAGTTGCACTTTGTAACCAGTCACTCCTCTGGGCTTAAATACTTTAAACTTATGAATAAAAACAAAAAATCTGGTCTTCTGCGCAGAAAATGAAAGAGTGCATTGATTTAAAATATTTTGCACGATTGATTAATTTATTCTTGCTTTTACTTATGATTGTTGGGGTACTGTTGGGGCACGGTACGTCTAGCGGTGGTGGACCACCGCCCCCTGGTCAAAGTGCGACGTCGTGTATCCCCGTTTGGACGGGCGTAGAGTCCTCGTTCGTTACAAACGAGGATGCCGGATACCCGCCTCGGTGGCAGCAGGAAGATGTCAGTTTGCCGTAAGGGGCCGTAAGGATGCAATAATGCGTGAACCGGTCGAGGCGTGTGACGAAATAATACTCGGAGTTCTTCTCAATACACGTGAACCCGAGCCAACGGTCGATATTCTTCAGGTAGTCGATCTTCTTACTGTAGCCAATGGGCGATCGGTGACTCAATCGTGGAACAAGATTAGGTAATTTTTTTTTTTTTTTTTTTTTTCGAATTGACATACGCTGTCAGCCTGAGGGGCTTTTACAGCTTGGCAGGACTTTTTGGGGCGAATGCTGAGGGCACTCAGCCCCGAGGCAGCGAGCACAAGGGTGCCGTTGTGGCTGGCCCTTGGCATGGACTGCTGCCGGAAGAGAAAATATTATATAAAATAATAAGAGCTGGCCTACTGGAGTAGACCTTTAGATAAATTACTAATTTGTGAAATGTTAAAAATACTAATTGTTAAGAGAGGCAAGGAGTCGGTGGAGTGGATTGTACTGTACTGTTTTAAGATTGAGTTATCGGTGTTGGATGGACGTAGTCTTCGCATTAAAACGCCCATGAACTGTATGAATCTGACTGTGAACAGAGGAACCATTATTAAAAATTAAAAAGGCAAACAACTGGCAGGGCCACAGGTTTTTGGTCCCTTACAGAACCGTGTACTTAGCGTGTGGGTGAGCACGGGTGGTATGCAGTGTGATGTTGTACTCTCAGTGTTGTAGAGTGTCACTGTATCGCGCGAGCAGAGTCGCTCGAGGGCTCCTTTCCGGAGGATCGGACCTAGGCTCGAGCGTCTGCAGAGGGAGGCCGCGGCGGGTGTGCGGGAGTGAAATTAACCGTAAGGCCTCGGCGGCGAGACCTGCGGTTACGCGGGCGTGTGCGCGGACACGAACGGTTTGAAGAGACGGCAGGAAGGAGCGCGTTTTCCCTAGTGATGTCGTCTACGGGATCGGTGAAGCAGTTTCGTGGCCGGCGTGCGAACCAAACGGCTTGAGGATTTGCAGTATAGTTGACTGCTTCTACTATTTCGGGATTCGAATGAGCTTCGGCTTTTTCAAAGAATTTCTTGGTGAGTTCGCGTATGTAGGCGTATATGGAAGGGAGATTCATATCTTTGTGGAGATCTATGTTGCGTGCGTAAGGCGGGGCTTGGACCATTGTCCGAATGAATTTATTCTGGAAGACTTGAAGTTTTTCCAGGTTTGTTATTGCTGCATGGGCAAAGACTGGGCAGCTGTAAGTCAATATTGGGCGTATGCAGGTCTTATAGATTGTAAGCTTATGTCTGAGTGACATTTTGCTTTTCGAAGAAGTGAGATTACGTAGCAGGGCCGAGGCGGTGTTGGCCTTTTTGATAACGTAATCGATATGGTGGGTGAAGGTGAGATGTTTGTCGAGTACTACGCCTAGGTATTTGGTTTTATTTACCCAGGCGATATCGACACCGAATAAGTGTAATGAGCCTTCGAGTGGCTTGAAGTTGTGGGGATCGAACATGATAGCCGAGCTTTTATCTGGATTTAATCCTATGCGCCATTTGAGGCACCAGGATCCGAAGGCGAAGATGGCTTGTTGAACTCGATTTTTGAGATTGGCTCTGTGCCTTCCCGAGCTATATATGATTGTGTCGTCGGCGTAGAGGCCTACTTGGACATTATCAAAGATTGGGATGTCGCTGACATATAGATTAAATAGACAGGGCGCTAGAATGGAGCCTTGGGGGACTCCAGAGCGAATAGGATGGGGTGAGGAGAGGGCTCCGTCTACTTTGTAGCAGAAGGAGCGGTTAGATAAGTATTGTATAACTAAGTGGACAAGTCTGTCCGGAACTTGGAACTGGTGGAGCTTATATATGAGTCCTTCGTGCCAGACCCTGTCGAAGGCTTTGGCGACATCGAAGAAAACAGCGAGAGTGCGTCTAGGAAGGCGTAACTCCGTAAAGTTGGAGACTACGTGTTCCGTGAGGCGGAGAACTTGGTGGGTGCATGAATGTTTCGGCCGGAAGCCGAATTGCTGGTCCGGAAACAGATATTTGTCGGCTACGACGACTTGGAGGCGGTTTAAAATAATCCGCTCGTATATTTTGCCTAAGGTGTTTAGTAGGCTGATCGGACGGTAGCTCTCTGGGGAGCAGGCTTTTTTGCCTGGTTTCCGGATACCTATGACGGTGGCCCTTTTCCAGACGGCTGGAAAGTGGCAATGAGATATGGCCGCATTGAGGATGCAGACCAGAAGCGCTATGAGTTTGTCAGGAAGAAGCTTTAGGACTTCATTCCTGATACCATCAGGACCGGGAGATTTCCTAGGTTTGAGTCCTTTAATTATTGAGAGGACTTCGTCGGTGGTGACCGGGTCTAGGATTTCTGCTGGGCGGGTCTCCCTTATTGTGTGTATTGTTCGGGTGACCCTTTCCCAGTGTTCGGGATCTATGTCCTGATATTCGTAAGGGTTGGGGGAGCATGGTTCCTCTAGGGTGTTAGCGAGGAGCTCCGCTTTGTCTCTGCTCTCGAAAGCAGGGGGAAGAGTGGGGCCACTGTCTAGTGGAGGTGTGGCTGAGGAGTAACTGCTCTTTTGTTTGCGGACGAGCTCCCAGAAGGCCAGGTGCGATGGCTTGAGGTCCTCCAGGAGGCTGTCCCATCTTTGAGAGCGAAATTCAGAGATGTGAGATCTGACCTGTCTTTGTAGGGCGCGTAGCCGGACGCGGTTCTCTACTGTCGGATAGGCGTCGTGGGCGCGAGTCGCGGCGTTCTTCTCAGTGATCAGCCTCCGAATGTCGTCGGGGAGTATAAAGCGGCGATCGTTCGCCACTTTTACCTCTTTCGAGGTTTCCTCGACGGCATTCTGGAGGTGACTGACCAGGGAGTCGACCGCCAGATCGGCGTCGGCCGGCGAGTCTATCACGTCTGGAATCCTGTCAAGCTCGGGAGAGGAGATGTTAGTAGCCAGGTATTGCCTAAGTCTGGGATAATCGGCAACTTTAATGGGAGGCAGGTTATGCTCGTCGGGCTGGCCGAGGAGTAGAATTACTGGGCGATGGTCTGAATCGAGTTCGTGAGCGACTTCGATGTGTCGCACCTGAAGGGCGACCCCTTTTAGGATAGCTATATCTAAAACTGAGGGTCGACAGTTGGTCTGAAAGTGTGTTGGCTCTGGAGGAGCTATCACATCGAAAGTTAGCTCGTGTTCCAAGCGGAGAAGTATTCTACCGTTGACAGTGGTACGCGGGTTATTATAATAAATGTGCCCGGAGTTAAGATCGCCGGCCACGATTACCGATTCACCGAGCGCGAAGAGCGCTTCTAGATCTGATTTGAACAAGATTAGGTAACGCCCCTTCGGAGGTCACCCATGCCGATGCGTGACTTTACAGAGAGCCACTCGATCGCGACGCTTTCTAATTTCTATTTCACTACCGTTGGCTCGGTTTCTGCGCTATATTTATTTCATTCTATACAATTTCCATAATATCTATATACAGTCTTATACCCTAGGTTATACTCTATCTTATAAATATCACTTATCCTAGGATACACTCATAATACTCGAGATCGAGCAATACTTACGCTAAACTTTCTCTATTTCAACTTTTCTCTATAACGTTCTTACTCTATAAATTTACATTTTCCCATATTTCGGGTTTCCATATCAAAATACAAGCAACGCGATGTCTCTATCGTTGGATTTCACACTCATCGTGTGAAATCCCTCAATTCTCTATACATTTTTTCCGATCTAATATTTAGGTAAGTATTGCTCGGTAAATTATCTGTTTTAAAACTAACATGCACACTAATCTTAAACATATCTATAAACTAAACATGCAAACATCAATTTCAATACAAATATACATAAAATACGCGAAGGAGACGCGAAAAACCTACTCGGCACAATCATTACCCGAACTCCCACGAATCCTTGGCAAATGAATGTGTGCGTCCCAAACGGTAGACGTCGATCACAACGTACGCCTTATGACTTTAAAATATCATTATTCATCATGTTCTCATTTATTAATACGTCTCAATATTCATAATATTAATAATCTCAATATTAGTAATTCTCAATACTAGCAATCTCAATATCTATAAGCTTAATATTAATAATTCTCAATGCTTAATCTCCATACTCATATTCTTAATACTTATATTCTCGATATTTATATTTATATAACGTAGTTCTAATCTCGATACTTATGTTAACACAAAAACACTGTATATTTGTCCGGTACAAGTTAATACTCGAACGAGAAATCGTCTTGCGTCTCAGGGGGCTCTCCCTACGGTAACGCGTGCGTCCTATTTACCATCAGCGCCACCTGTGCGGAAGTTTTATTCCGGACGCCATTTCTATTTTTGTATTAACTTGTCGTTATAGCTTTCATGCGTCGCTAACAGGTACGGTACGTCTAGCGGTGGTGGACCACCGACCCCTGGTCAAAGTGCGACGTCGTGTATCCCCGTTTGGACGGGCGTAGAGTCCTCGTTCGTTACAAACGAGGATGCCGGATACCCGTCTCGGTGGCAGCAGGAAGATGTCAGTTTGCCGTAAGGATGCAATAATGCGTGAACCGGTCGAGACGTGTGATGAAATAATACTCGGTGTTCTTCTCAATAAAACGTGAACCCGAGCCAACGGTCGATATTCTTCAGGAAGTCAATCGCACTTTCTCTTCTTGTTGTACCCAATGGGCTATCAGTGACTCAATCGTGGAACAAGATTAGGTAACGCCCCTTCGGAGCTCACCCACTCCGATGCGTGACTTTACAGAGAGCCACTCGATCGCGACGCTTTCTAATTTCTATTTTCACTACCGTTGGCTCGGTTTCTGCGCTATATTTATTTCATTCTATACAATTTCCATAATATCTATATACAGTCTTATACCCTAGGTTATACTCTATCTTATAAATATCACTTATCCTAGGATACACTCATAATACTCGAGATCGAGCAATACTTACGCTAAACTTTCTCTATTTCAACTTTTCTCTATAACGTTCTTACTCTATAAATTTACATTTTCCCATATTTCGGGTTTCCATATCAAAATACAAGCAACGCGATGTCTCTATCGTTGGATTTCACACTCATCGTGTGAAATCCCTCAATTCTCTATACATTTTTTCCGATCTAATATTTAGGTAAGTATTGCTCGGTAAATTATCTGTTTTAAAACTAACATGCACACTAATCTTAAACATATCTATAAACTAAACATGCAAACATCAATTTCAATACAAATATACATAAAATACGCGAAGGAGACGCGAAAAACCTACTCGGCACAATCATTACCCGAACTTCCACGAATCCTTGGCAAATGAATGTGTGCGTCCCAAACGGTAGACGTCGATCACAACTTACGCCTTATGACTTTAAAATATCAATATTCATCATGTTCTTATTTATTAATACGTCTCAATATTCATAATATTAATAATCTCAATATTAGTAATTCTCAATACTAGCAATCTCAATATCTATAAGCTTAATATTAATAATTCTCAATGCTTAA
Source organism: Actias luna (assembly GCA_039707435.1). Classification (NCBI taxonomy): domain Eukaryota; kingdom Metazoa; phylum Arthropoda; class Insecta; order Lepidoptera; family Saturniidae; genus Actias; species Actias luna. Next base: position 196,168 of record JAZHAC010000045.1, on the reverse strand, counting down.
TCTCCATACTCATATTCTTAATACTTATATTCTCGATATTTATATTTATATAACGTAGTTCTAATCTCGATACTTATGTTAACACAAAATCACTGTATATTTGTCCGGTACAAGTTAATACTCGAACGAGAAATCGTCTCGCGTCTCAGGGGCTCTCCCTACGGTAACGCGTGCGTCCTATTTACCATCAGCGCCACCTGTGCGGAAGTTTTATTCCGGACGCCATTTCTATTTTTCACTCCGATGCGTTACCTTAAAGAGAGCCACTAGATCGCGACGTTTTCTAATTTCTATTTTCACTACCGTTGGCTCGGTTTCTGCGCTATATTTATTTTATTTCATATAATTTCCATAATATCTATATACACTCTTATACCCTAGGTTATACTCTATCTTATAAATATCACTTATCCTAGGATACACTCATAATACTCGAGATCGAGCAATACTTACGCTAAACTTTCTCTATTTCAACTTTTCTCTATAACATTCTTACTCTATAAATCTACATATTCCCATTTTTCGGGTTTCCATATCAAATGCAAGTAACGCGATGTCTCTATTATTGGATTTCACATTTATCGTGTGAAATCTCTCAATTTTCTATACATATATTCCGATCTAATGTTTAGATGAGTATTGCTTAGTCAATTATCTATTTTAAAACTAGCATGCACACTAATCTTAAACATATCTATAAACTAAACATGCAAACATCAATTTTAATAGATATACACATGAAATACACGAAGGAGACGCGAAAAACCTACTCGGCACAATCATTACCCGAACTCCCACGAATCCTTGGCAAATGAATGTGTGCGTCCCCAACGGTAGACGTCGATTGCAAAGTACGCCTTATAACTTTAGAATAGCACATTCTTTCTTATTTATTAATATGTCTCAATATTAATAATCTCAATATTAATCTCAATGTTAATAATCTCAATACTCATATCTCGATATCCATAATCTCAATATTAATATTCTTAATACTTATATATATATAACAAGTAGTCAGTCTAATCTCGATACTTATGTTAACACAAAATGCACTGTCTATTTGTCCGGTACAAGTTAATACTCGAACTCTCCTTGCGATAAATCGTCTGGCGTCTCAGGGGCTCTCCCTACGGTAACGCGTGCGTTGTGTTTACCATCAGCGCCACCTGTGCGGAAGTTTTATTACGGACGCCATTTCTATTTTTGTAATAACTCGTCGTCACGTTATAACTTTCGTGTCACACAGTACGTACACGGTTCTGTGAGGGACCGCCCGTGGTCTTTTATTCTTTTATTTCTTATTACTATAACGTTCTCTCATAATATATAGTACCGCGTTCGTTTTCTCTCATACGCGATTCGGCAACAGCCCAAGCCGAGGTTCGGTCACTAGTGACACCCTTGTGCGAGTTGCCCCGCGGGTTTGAGCGCCTTCCACGCTCGCCCCACTAGTTCAGGTGAAGCTGTAAAAGCCCCTAAGGCTAACAGTGTAGGTCCTTTCGAAAAAAAAATAACTTTCGTGCGTCGCTAACAATGATAATTCATAAAACACGTGCAACACAATTAAATCTGGAGTGTATTTGATTGTGTTTTACTGTTCGGTAGTCAGATTATATATTTGTAAATATCGATTTATTGATAAAAACCTATACTGTTGTATTATACGACAAAAGCTGGTATGCATTATGATAATATAACCTAAGTATCCTCACAAAACACTACACACAACGAGAAAATAAATGGCGTGTAAGAAATACGGGTTATTAGCATTTTTGATAAAAATTAAACGTAAATGAATAAATAAATCGCTGATGGCTCAGTTGCTATTGTGTACGGACACCTCATTAATGGATGTGAGTTCGAACCTCTGCAATGAGCCTAATCTTTCGATAATGGAAAACATCTTGATGAAACCATAGCATGGTGGTAGAGCTTTGTCTAATGCCTACCTGGCTAGCTACCACCCTCAAGTTAACATCTGCTGCTAAATTCTATGTGTGCGGGCAGTTGCACTTAAGATCCAATCCTTTCACTAGACTTTTCGTATCCACTATTTTCGGCCACATCGTCCTTGAACATCAGGTGACATTTTGGTCATACCAATATACAAAAACAAAAAAATGCTACGTGCTATGTATTTAAAAATTTTGTGATCAACGCTGTTGATTATAGTCGCTGGATAACTTCTACAGGCAGTCAATAGCAGCAAACGTGAGGGGGCCAATTGTCTGAATCTAGGGCTATTTGATAACCAGCAACTAAATATCAGAAATGTTTATCGAGTTTTGCTTGTCCCGCTACCTGTTCTACTGTTAGAGAATATGTAAGAATTTGATTTGGTTACATGCTTACTCCAAGATTCCTTGCGGGAAACATTTGTTGCACATTAACTTTTATTAGCGCGGCCGTCAGCATTCGTGACCGTAACATTAATATCTCGTTACTTATATTTATAAAATTAACTTTACTTTGTTAGTGGCCTTTTTATAAAATGCCTTTCAATATATATTTTACAAAGTACAGTGCTTGTTTCAATATTATAATAATTCATACTTTTGAACTAACCATTTGTTAAAAATTTAAACTTTTAAAATTTGTAGGCAACGTGTGATGAAAAACTATTGGTGCTCATTAACATTTACTGGAAACTTTAATTTTTAAAAGAATGACCACGTGTCAACAATTGGCAGACCTCATGGCACAGGTCTAATAATGTCTATGCCAAGGTTCCCAATCTTTTACAATCCGCGGCGCACATACATGTTTACTATTTTGTCCGGGTGTCCTAAACTATCTTTTATGGTCGAAGTAGATAGGTACAATGATACTATTTAGGTAAATGGACACTGTTACAGATCCATCCCTAGTACCTATGTATATTTGTAAGGAAAAAAAAAAAAGATTTATTTAACTCCATCTACTTAATATTATAATTACTTTTTCTCAATTTGGGAATGTAGGTTGTAAGGTATTTAAAATATGTTTAGGAAAATAAATAAATGCGATTTAATTAAATGTCACAAAATACGTATTTCGCTGGAGAAGTAGGCCGATGTAGCTCCATTTGTGAAGTAGGTCAGGGGCGTGAGGGCTTGAGAGAAGTGGTGAGAAATATAAAGATCGCTAAAATATACAAAACTGTAAGTAGATTATGATATTTATTAGATTCAGATAAAAAAATGTTCTAGTTTTGTTGAAGTCGGCCCAGAATTAATATAAATATTGTAACCGATAACTAAGTATGATTTTGTGTACAAATCTGATGAATGAAAAGGTATGGCATTCGCTTGTGTTTATAATGCAGAGGGAATGTGCTCCGGAGTTCACTGGAAGTTTTGTAAATAATTGTAATAACCCACATCGCTACACTTTTTCCAAGCAGACTTATTATTCACAATCTAGATTGTTATATATTTAGTAACTTGCCAATTGAATATATCTTTCTTAAAATAATTATATAGAGAATATCTGGGGTTTGAGTTCTATTAGTTATGAGACATGCCTAGGTAAATAATTGCACTAAATTATATTGATGAAAATATATAACATATAAGTTATAAAACCAAGATTATCAAACAAATTAAAGAAATTAAACTATAATAGTAATTCATACATGAATTGTAATTTGAAATAACTTGTCTAGTTTAGAAACTCTTCCAAGTTTCCTATTTTATTCCTATATTAGTGATTCCCTTAAGATAAATATAAACCAACTCTACATTTACAAGTATAAATGCATAGATATTATGAAATATATCTAGGTTATAAAACTAGGCAAAGTAAGTAAATATAATAGTAATAACTCATACTGTAATTGTTTTCTAAAACATACTGATTAATAGTTTAGAAACCCTTCAGGTATTATGTGACATATGAGATGAATAAATAAATTAAGAGAAATAGGTACATACTATTATAATTAAAATTCTTTACATATAGGAACAAAGATACATAATGATTTAATTTACTTTTGATATTAGTTATAAAGTTTATTTTCATGTAAATATACAACATAATAATGTCACATATACATTTGTAAGATAGGTAGGGACTATTATCAATTCCAAGAATAATTCATACCATATCATATAAAACGCCACTGTACATTGGTATTGTGCATGATTGTTTCAAGGTTATACTTTGCTTTGCAAAAAGGATCAAAGAATCCTTACTATACCTAAACAGTCAGCATCAAATCCATTGTTCATGTGTGTTGAATAGAGTCAATGCTAGTTTACTTAACAAGCTTGTTTCACTCATACATAACTAGCCAATAATGAACTAATCTATTTGGGTATCTGTCATTATATTAATGCAATATTGACTGGAACCAATCAGAATTTCAACTGGTTATCTAAATTTATTAAAATACTATTTTATAGCACCACAATTCAGTATTGATTTGGTTCAACACATATTCATTCTTTAACCAGTGCGATATTAATTTTCATTTATTGGTTCTGTCCACCATTTATAAAGCAGTAATATAGAATCTGAGGAGTGTTTTAGTTTTACCATGTATGGGCAGTTATAACCTTCTAACCATAATACTTGTTAGGGCGTAGCTTATCTTCTATATATCCATGTCCGTTGATCCACTCAGTCTTAGGGACAATGACCAAGGATTCGGAGTTGTGACTTTGTCCTTTCCATCTATATCCAACGGTCTGTAGTTTCCTTACTATACTGTGCGGGGAGGTTTGGATTGAAGTGAGTTGTATATAAGATTTACAGGGAATATATTACTCCGTGGTTGTCTCCTCGGGGTTTTCTTCTCACCCTCATTTGGCTTTGCCAATGATGCTGATTTTTTTAGATTTCACTATATTAAATTTGAATTCGAAAAAATATAGTGTTTACTTAATGAGGCGGGTAATGGGACAGCTGGGGCCTCGTCGCGTTAAATAAATACAAATCCAAACCTTTGAACAACTTTTATGTACAACTAGTTATATTTTTGTAGATATAGTTGCAAGTCGATAATAATACTACTATAATCTTAGTTTAATATGATTTTCTTTTAATTGATTTAATATTATCGTTATGTGTTCAATTAAGTTCTAATGTTACTAACTTCAGTTGCTATGTTTTCTGAATACCAGATTGATAGATTTTTTTAGTACAACTGTTTTTAATTTCACAACGTAGATATAGGTCCTACTTACTAGATAATCACTGCTATAGGTATAAGGTAACAAGCTGAAGCTCACTTAATATTCACTATTTATCCTTTTATGATTCCAATAATGAAATAGGAAATAGGAATGATATGAGATGACGACAGGCGGGTTCGTTATAACACAAAAATTAAAACATCCTCATTATAAAATTAACTGTTTATTTATATGAATATAAAGTTTCCGAGCACGTAGGTAAGTATCGTGGGCGCTTGAAATTTAATTCTTTATTTTGTACCCACGAACATTTCAGTTTAAGTTGAGGTTTCGGAAAATGTTAAAGATAATCGTTTTACGCCGCCTTTCGGCACTCTTTACGGCGCACACTTTGAGAACTGTTGCCCTATGCACTTCGCACGTACATTGTTAGTACGATGTCACCCATGATTTGTTTTTATTCTTAAACATAACATGTCTTAATATCTTGCTATCTTTGCTAATCATAGAAACTACCGGTCGGAATTTAAAAATTCTTTTTTTATTTAATAAAGCAGCCATTAAAGAAGGCTTTAAGCAGTTTAACATCACGCTATCACAAATATATAATGAAAAATATGACAAAAACGATTACCAAATCATTAAATAATTATTAGTTACACGTGAACGAGCCCGTGTTTTACGCAGATCATTTTATAATAATGTGTTTGGGTGACCGAGCTTAGTTCGCTATTTCAAATTACGTTCATTAAAAGATAAATGATTAAAAGATAAACAGATTCAGAATCACATATTCATTAAAAACCATAGTTTTTAACTAATCCCTCCTAAACTTATTTATCAATACATATAAATAAAATTGGAGTGTCTGTTTGTAATATTGAAATAACCGTTTTTACTACATGTATATGAATTTATACGGTACATTCACCAAAATATTTTTTTATACATTCATATTTAAATTTATTATATTATATATTCATAGTTAACACAGGACAAAGTATGTCGGGTCAGGTAGTAATATAATAAATGTGAATGTAAGTATGTTTGTTACGCTTTCACGCGAAAACTACTTAACCGATTATCATGAAACTTTGTACAAATATTCTTGCAGGTATAAGAAGTAAGCTAGGATACCTTTTTATTGAACAAAAAATACAATATATAAAAAAGGTACACAAAACTGGTTAAATAGTTTAAAGCTCCACGCGAATGAAGTCGCATGCACAGCTAGTTGAAATCTAAATAAAAAATTTCATCCTAATCATTATTGCCGTTTCCGAGATAAGCAAAATTTATACAACATACATAAGAATTGCTCACTTAATAGTATTGTAGATATTAGATTGAAAAAAAAACCATCATTACTAATATGGTAAAAGTTAGTCGTTGCATCTTCCTTTATGTGGGTGCTGTTAACACATAAATATGTATCTCTTACTCTTTATGTTTTAATTTGTAGGACCTAATTTCAGTCTAGTGTATAAAGAAGTCCTATCACGCATTCACATCGACGTTTTCATTTGAAATCAGTAAATAATTTCTTCATTTTTTTCGTATTTTCCGCTCCGATTATAAGTTGAACATTGTATCATTGAACTTTCAATTAAATTAAAGAGATTCTGACTTGTCGCATTGAGTCAAAGCAAACAATAAAATAATAAACGCGAATATTTTAAGTAAACATCTAGTTACGAAAGATCATTTTATGGTGCTACAAACAAAAAATAAAATTAAACAATGGATATTTTTAACTGTCTTCTTTTATACTTTACAACCAGCAAAATAATGTGAGGCAATAAATATAAATTAACTAAAGTTACGTTAAACACATGTTGCAACGATAGATAATATATAAAAATTGTCTTCGAAGTAAAAATAAAATCAATTTCAAAAAATGTTACGCAGTCATCAGGGAATGTCGACAGAAGTGAAAACTTAAACCATTGTTATAACAAATCTACTGATATAACATGTTTTCCGGTAATTTTTAAAATTAATTTTCGAAAATTATGATATGTTTATTTGTAAATTAAAACCATTAATTAGTCACGTCTTCAGGTATAGCGGATAATTTAAGCATTAAAATACCTTTAATGATAGTTCATATGCCGTTCAAGAAATTGTCTTTTTGGGCACATAACAATCGTGATACCTATACTCTGTATTAAAATTATAAAGTGAAAAAGTTTCTTCTACCACGCTAATCTCAGGAACTACCTTTTAAATTTCAAATATATTTTTATAGTTACCAGAGCAATCATTAAGGAACGGTTTAGGGTTTAACCATCACGCTACCACGAAAAGGAGCTAAGCTGCTTTGAAAAATGTTACAAAAACGGGCAAATTACGCCGCCTAGATATTTTTCAATACCATACAAATAACCATTAGACGATAACATAGAGTAAAGTTCGGTGAAGCTGTCAAAGCCCTTACGGCTAATCGCGTATGTCAATTAAAAAAAAAACGATAACATAGACGCTTACTTCACAAAATGTTAGTCATAAAGTATCAGAAAACGTTATAAAACTTTTTAATAAATAAATAAGAAATCTGTAATAAGAAAATAAGTTTAGACCCAACCATTAACTACCAATAAATATGAAAAAAGTTCCCAAAAAATACAAATTTCAAAGCCACACACACACGAACTAAGTCACCGTGCACAACTAATATTAATATAAGTAATACAACTACGATATTTAACTAACATTTAAAACTAAACAAACGAAGATAAGCAAATGGAGTTCTAGATACTGTCCTATTTTTCGTGTTAACTAACGCTGTAGACCTAAAAAGTGTCAACTGCTTGGTAGGCTTTCTAGAGAACACAAAAGCCTTTCAGCCGAACAAACAATTATACAAAGCCAGTACAAAGGGTTAATTAACACTCATTTCGAGCTAAATATGCATTTATACATGAAATAATTATGTATACGTATTTAGTGTTTAGATAATATTACTAAATCTAGCTACACCAAATTCTACTTAAGTAAAACATTCCTGCGTATACTATATTAATGTCAGTGTAATTATTTTGAGCCTAGACTATTTTTCATTATTTGATGTATTTTTAATGTTTCGTGTAGTGCTGGTTCAAGTATATATAGTAAAAAAATAATATTTTGCATTCGTTTTTATGCAACTTAATTAACTTACAAAGACAGTACCGAATTTGTTTATAAGTAATTAACCATTTGTACTTTTTAAATAGATAAGCAGGTTATGTTGTCCAAATCTGTGCGTAATATTAAAATATGTAGACTAGTTCATTGGCTAGATAATACAAGAGGTGTTCTAAAAAATCATAAAAGGAAAATCAACATAGAAAAATAATAAAAACATACCTTTTAATATATTTGATATAAAACTTGGATCACCTTTCAGTTATACCTTTGCAACAGTTTGATAATAAAAATAATTCTACAACACCACACAGGGATCAATCGACACTCACAAAACATTAGTCCAAGGAGTATTTATCAAACGTTCAAATATATAAAAATATTGTGAAATCACACATAGAAGCAATCACAAAATACTTTCTATTACATAAACTAGCACTTTCACTCGGTCTTCAGCGAGCGCAGAAGAGCCTGTTAATCTGACGCGGGAACCAGTGCAAGCTCACCAACAAAGGACGACTGAATTATTGAACTGTCTATTGGGTTGTCCTTGCACCGTTGTTTGTTGCAGTGTTCTGTAATGCGCTTAGCAGTACGTACACGAGTCTGGTTCGTTGAAAAGCAACGCCTACAAATTTTCGCTTTCCCAAAGCTTCCTTGACGAAAACATCTGTTCGACACATGCGTTTCAAGCGAAAGTCGGCTTTCTTCACCATAGCACTAAACTCTCTCAAATTTTATTTACCGCCTCACAACAACTTTCGGTATCGTTAAAAATATTTATTTTTGTTAGTCAAACATTGTGCGGGTGTTATAAAGTCATTAAGGCGATTCAGAGCTTTCAACTGTATTATTTAAAATAATTATGCATTGTATGACTGACCTTTTATAAAAACACCTGCAAATAATGTTACATTGTAGGTATCTGCTTATACTTTATTACACTCACGCATCTAGAGTTAACTAATAATGTTTATTTTACTAGTAAATAAAATCAAAAAGTCATTTATAATTAAGTAAATTTATTAATCCACACACAATACTCGATACCATCCTAAGAGCCGCTGGATAGAACTACGTACGTATAATACAGTGTTCGTAGACCTGTGAAAATTTATTGTAGGGCTGTAAAACTATTATATTTAAATATAAAATGATATGTCATTACTATCTTCTTAAAGCGCAATTTATTGAAAATGTAGTTCGTTAAAATACTAGGATTACCTAATGTTTACATAGATTAGCGTAACATTAACCAATCATATTAATGTATGTCTAAACATATAGTAGTTGGCTGTGCTGTCCATAAAAAAGATTGTACGCTTAGTAATGAAGATTGAAGAGATCATGTTATTATATGAAATTATTGTATAAGTACAATAATTATTGTATTCTGCCAACACAAACAAAAAAATTATAAAGTTAAAAAAACAGGAATGTTAATTGAATTAGAAACTATAACCAAACTACATTATAATTCTCATATTCATATATCTACATTTAAATCTAAACTAAAATTATAAATTATACGATATATTGCGATGAGGATGTCCGTAAAGAATACAATATTAAAATCCACGTTAATAAACAAAAAAGGTAGATCTAAGCTACTTAATTATTGGATTAATCTATTGTATGTTTATTTGTTTTGTATTCTTTTGTATTGTTTTTTATTTTAATTAATTTGAAATGTTTCGTAGGTCCTGTGTGATACAGGTAATGTATGTAAATTATCTACTGAAACAAAATAGGGACGTTTCAAGTTATTTGGTAATCGGCAAGCGAAAATTTATTTAAGAAATTAATATAGCCTATAGGTCACAATTTTGTATATGCAAGCAACAAAATCTACAAAACATAAACAATTATAATAATTTGATTCCTCAGAGGACATAATTGAAATTGCTGCAGTCCTTTTTAATACGCACTCGGTAATGGGAAGTACGCATCAGAACAAGTCATCGTATTTGCTCCTTTTATGTTTCGTACGGACGTTATTGTGATCCTTCAAGTGACCAGCAGAGGTTTACAGTGTTGTAGCATTATTATATGGACAACGGCGGCCGCCAATATTATAACAAAGTATAGTGTTGCACCTGCTTAAAATGTCTCTATTTATCATATATTGCACTTGTAAAATAGTATATAAAAACACATATCAAGAAAACACTATTTTTAACACTCATGATACTTTTGGAGCTATTTTTGTTATTTAAACTAGTTAAAAAACTGTTCTGTCTTGGACGTCTGTGTGTCTGTATATGTGCGGATCCTGTATGTTATCACGATAACGTTCGAAATACTTTACTAATCCAGACATTTTTTTCCTTACACTTCAGTATAATTAGAAAAATAACCCTATTATTATTCACGGTCTGATTCGATGTGGTTTCATTGTTATTAAATAAATAAAAATTTTAATGTCTTTCAAGAAATATGGTCTAATTATGGTGATGAACATAACTAGTTAGATCCATTATACGATATCTAAAATTAGAACAGTATTTATTAAGAACTAGCTGACCCGACAGACGTTGTCCTGTCTTATCTAGGAATATTTAATTAGAATTTGTATAATTAATAAGAAAAATATTAGTCAAAAACATAGTATAATTATTATTGTAATGGTCTATGAAAAATGACAGTTATGTAAAATAATATTGGCGTTCAGTTTTTATAAATTTTCTAATGTTTCTCCACTTCCTTAATTTTTTCTTAGATTAAAAACTTCTCCTGGCAATAATTACAATAACAACAAAAAAAGAATTAGCGAAATTGTTCCATCCATTCACGCGCGATGCGATGACCAAGAAAAATAGAGATTCATTTTTATATATATATAGTAGTAGCACAAAAACGTGTTCATGCAACGACAGCCTGTAGCGTTAGTAGATTCTAATAAGAGTGAATATTTTCAGTCTGTTTAAGTTAAAATATAAATTTATGAAAATGACGTATCAAAATATCAGTGTAATTTTTTCATCTTTTTATTTTGTAAATGTATTTGTATATAACTTTATACAAGATATATGTATCCAAAAAATATAGCGAAGCATTATATATATAATTTTTCTTGACACTGAGCAGTTTCGTAGTATTTATAAAAAGTCATCTTGTCACATAGAACTGCGTAAATTTTTTACGGGCGATTGTTTGCCTATACATAATTTTTTAATTTTATGTTGTTCATCAGATTTAGTTAATATAAATAAAACGACAACAGGTTTTCGGAACACAGACTCACCTAATACAAAAATATCCTATGGCCTGCTGGCGACGAACAATGCGTAATTAATAGATTTCTGGTAGATAAAAATTAAAAAAATAACAATTAAATGTTCCATATGTTGTGGCGCATTAACGGCTTAAACAATTAAGATTAAACTACGTATTTGTACAGGTTTTTACTTTTTGAGTTCGCTTATATATTTGTATTTCTCGCAACAATGCATAACATTAAAAAAACATGTTTAACAAAATTATTTTCAAGAATTTAATGTCCGATCTAACGCTCACATATTTTGTAAGATGGCGTTGTATACCATTTTTTATATAGTTGAAATTAAATAATGACAATTATGTGATACATGACAGTCCTGAATTGTTGAATAAAGTATTCTTAATTGTTCCGTGTAAGTGTTCACAAGTAGGCTTCACAAGTAGAAAAACGTTCCTTTTAACACAATGCAAAACTTACTTAGGTAGAAGTGCATTCCTCAAACTGGCGATATTATAGGTTTCGACAATAATCTTTATAAAAGCTACGACATATTTGACGTCACAATCGGTTCAAAAAAAGTTACATAAACTGTTTACTTTGTAAGGTTTTGCATGGATAAATTTGATGTAGATTTTAATTTTACATTTTTATACATACCTATTAATTTTACAATATCGCAAATTTAAATTTCGATTTGATAATGCAATGACATCAAATAACATTTTGACAATACATCTGACTTGTTTGTACTTTGGAAATCTTTCTGTGTATGTGTTTTTCTCAAAAGAAATAATTTTCACTTGTTTACATGATTGTCTTGTGTTTTTTTTGGTTATTAATCTTAAATTTGTCTTATATCATTTATTCTTATCAGTGAATGTTATGCATGTCTGTAATTATTGCGCCGCCATGATTGTAATTGTTATACGCTTTATGTTTTATATTAGCTCTATGGCTGTGTAATGTTGACTTACAATATATAAATAAATAAATATGATTCGCATGTAAATATGTTTACTTAAATATATAATTTCAAAAAACGCCAATCAAAGAATTTCAAGTATAAAAAAAAAAACGAAACTAAAATAACAATCTGAACTAGAAGTAAAACATAATCTTCAAATGTAAGAAGTTTCTTTTATATGATCATAAATTCCACTGTTTTTTTTCGAATTACAACATTCCTAATAAGTCTGCTATAACAATCAAGTTATGTAAAAATATTTTTTACTTCATTCATTATATAAAAAGTGTTTCAAGTCTAACATATATTGCATAAATAAGCGATGATAGCTCAGTGGTAGTGTGTACGAACGCCACCTTAAAGGACGTGAGCTCAAATCCACCTATAATGAACATGAGCTTATGGTGAAATAAAACATCGTGAGGAAACCATAGCATGGTGGTAGGACTTTCTCTAATGTCCGCCTGGCTAGCAACCACCCTCAAATCGCTATAGGAGTGTTCCGGCAGTTGCACTTGAGAGCTAAACCCTCCACTAGGCTTAGCGTGTCTACCATCTTGAGCCACATCGTCACTTAATATCAGGTGAGATTGTGGTCAAAACGCTGAAGTTTAAAATTCACTAATTTTCTAAGTAAATATTTTCCTATACCAAGAGGACGCGCTAAACTTTGTCTGGTCTGAACACAATAATATGGTTTATTAACCATTATCTTTCATAATTATATAAGATATAGTTAATTAAAAAGACCACCCGAAACTATAATCTACTAATTGTATTATTAATTATAATACAACAGTAAATACTGTTCGCATAATCAAATGAAAAACGAATGTATTTCTCATTTTTTCTTTTTATTTTAACGACTAAGCGATATATGAAAACAGTCATAGGAATTTAAATTTTTATCGATATTAAAAAAAAAAAAGAAACCGTTTTTAATTTGAATTTATAGATGCTCTATTTCTATAACTTTCATGACCGACAAAAATCATTATGTAATAGTAAAAGTAAAATATGTGATTGGGCGATAATTGAACTAGCAACAAAAATATAGAGATTTTGTATTGGATTTTTCTCTATTTTTTATTACAATTAGCTAAAATATATTAGGATACAATATAGTATATTATAGCTAGTACAGTAACAGTACAGTAACTCTACCTAGGTACTACAGGTCTCTATACTGGGTAAATTACATATACTAACAGTTAAAGTAACTTAAATATTTAGTAATATTATTTTTTTAAAGCACATGTATTTATTAGTATATTCATGATTTAATCTAAATAAGATATCTATGAATAAATTAGTTTTTCAGAGCTTTCTATTCTTCAAAATTATCAATAGCATAGTCAAAGTTTTATCAGACTATAGAATTTTTAATAGGCAGAAAAACCAAATGGATGCCTTCTAAAATTGATCCTTCTCTTATAAATGCGTTTTTAACTTTAATAAATAATTTTTATTTTTTGTATTTTTATTGGCGACTGACAATTATCCAAAATTCACTGGTAGTTACCAGCTGTCATGCTGGCCTGTTAAGGTGCTTAGGTACGCAAGATTCACGCCTTGGTGAAGTATATACCTAAATAAACTTAATTGTTTTTACTAATTTTAATTAAAATTGATAGACTACTTCTGAGCTCGCGGCCTCTCGGGCCGGAGGGTCCGTGGTATTTTTCCCACTTTCCTACCCAATATTACCGCATACAGATTTGGATGAGCTTAGTTGCGCTTAGATATTTATCAGATAACACATTCACATAGAGGAAAAGATATGAACAAAGAAAATTTACAGTATGTAAGATTAACAGTATAGACACCTCTACCTGTTGCACTGTACTATATATAGAGTACGTACTCGACTTTGATCAGCTTAAATGTAAGGCAGATGAAATCGTTTTGGTTAGGTTCATTCCTCCGACATAGGACCCTCGAGCATTTCCCGATACAGTGATATTTAGGTCACGCTATTAACTTTCGTCATAGCAGAGTAGATTTCTGCTTATTTTTTTTTTATGGAATAGGGTGCAGGAGGGTCACCTGATGAAAAGTGATCACCGCCGCCCATGAACACCTGCAACACCGGAGGGCTCGCAAGTGCGTTGCCGGCCTTTAAGGAATGAATACACTCTCTTTTTGAAGGTTCCCAAGTCGTAACGGTTCGGAAAGACCGCCAGCGACAGCTGGTTCCACAGAGTGGCTGTGCGAGGTAGTAAGTGCCTTAAAAATCACGCTGTTGTGGAACGGTGGACATCGATGTGGTATGGCTGAAATTTTTGGTTTTGGCGCGATGTCCGATGGTGAAATTCAGCGGCCGGGATCGATCCAAACAATTCCTAAGAACACTCCCCGTGGTAAATGCGGTAGAAGATGCTGAGTGACCCAACATCTCTACGCAGAGCCAAAGGATCAAGCCGATCGGAAAGAGCTTGATCGTCGATAATCCGAGCCGCCCTACGTTGAATGCGGTCACATGGAAGTAGCTGGTACTGGGGGGCTCCCGCCCAGAGATGAGAACAGTACTCCACGTGCGACAGAATTTGTGCCTTATACAGGTTCAGGCATTGAGCCGACGTGAACTACCGTCTCCCCTTACTGAGCACACCTAGCTACTGCGAGGCTAATTTGGCCTCACCTTCCAATTGACCGCGAAACTGGACAATGCTCGAAATATCGACACCAAATATTCCGATACTGGCTTTGGCAGAAAGAGGAGTATTACGCGTAAACTTATGTCTTTTAGGGGTTGAATAGGACTAAGTTAAGTCGACCCCAGTCGGAGACTTTGGTTAACAAAGACTCGACTTTGTTAGAAGTACGAATTTAGAATCTTTTTAAGGATTGGTTAGGACCGCGATTTCTCTTCGCTTCCACCGGCAACAGACTACGCCGAGGATTGGCCACTTTCTGGCTACCTTTTGCTCGTTGCCTCGGGCTGAGTGTTTTAGTACTTGCTCCCAAAGCTTGCTGAAGCTGTGAAAGCCCTTAAGGCTAACAGCAGATGTCTTGTCTAAAGAAAATCGCTTAGGTAGCATAGTTTTCCAGCGTTTCATTGTAATAAAAGTACCAATAATCGGCAGGTCGCAACTCTGTTTTGTTCTAGGTATTTAAGCATATTATTATTTTCTAATGGTTTCGTAATTGCATAAGTACTTGCATCGTCCCACAGTTATACAAGGCCGAACTCTTGTAAATTTTAAATATGAATTATTTTTTTCCTATAACATTAATGAGTGCCTGTAGACGTTTACCGCCTCACAACAGCCTTCGGTATATAGTTTGTTCAAATAGTAAAAAAAAAGGAATGACTTTTTAAATGTTTAATTTTATGACCCAACACTAGCACGGTTCGACCATTTACTCGATTCGGCGCTTTTATCCGTAATATTTCAAATTAAGTTTGTATTATTCGTATCCTTTTGCAATACATTTGGAGTATATTTTTAATTAAAATAAATGTCTTATACATGTAAGTTTGCACGGCCAGGCAATTGATTTATGACAATTCATCTAGCAAAAAACTAACTCATACAAATATTGTTACTACATATTATATATAAAAAAAAACTTGGTATCTGCAATATACATGGTAATTCGTTTATGAAACAACTTTATAATAAAAAATATTAAACTTTAAAGTAACTGTATATAAACCAAAATGAATCTCTATTTCCCCTGGTCATCGCATCACGCGTGAACGGATGAAACAATTTCAATAATTTATTTTTGTTATGTTAATTATTGTCAGGAGAAAAACCTTACGAATGAAAAAATTGAAGAAGTTAAGCGAAACTTAATATATATATATATAAATGAATCGCCGAAATGTATGTATATGTATAACTTCCGAACGGCTGCACCAAATCAAATAATTATTTATTAGTTGTGTTCGTTATTATCAGGACATGGTTTGAATAAAGGAAACAAAACCCGTTTTTTATTAAATGTCATAATATGAAAAGAGAGGGAATGAATAGGACAGAAGATTGTAAGAAATTTAACTATCTATATAAACTACTATACTACTACTGCTAACGTCTAAAACGATTGTATTCGTTAATATTTGTTAAAGGTTTTTAATACTTTAAAGAAGATTTCGTAAGGATAGAAATGTTAAGATAAATTCGAAGAAAATTATAAAAATGCAAAAACCCTAAAAATATCAAAAATTTGATAATTGTATACATTTTACAAAACGGCGTTACATTTCGCAATTATCACAAAATAGTATATTAGTTTTTTTTTCATTGTATATAATAACGAGTAATTAGTTTTATTACAAAAATCAATATAACCTAGAAAAAGATCTTGGCTTATGTTAGACAGCAGTAAGTTCTATATTAAAGCGTGTATCTAAAGCTGCGCTAGCAGGCTCCTACCAGTTTTGACTGTGTAGCGAGAGAAACACGAGTAGTGTTGGCGCGCGTCGAAACGGGGCCACGTAAACCTACATCCGTTTTACAACACTCAGGCACTGTTCGGAGTTTCCCTTTCTTACGTACGATGTACCCGGATCTGCATGGTTAGTCCATGGGTAGCTAAGAAGTTACTCTCATTTGAGATGAAATCCCGGGTGGAAAAGTTGTTCAACCTTTGCGCGCTATTGCTGTTGGCGTGAATATACACACCTTATGTTACATCTAATAATATACTCTATTCAACGTAAAAACAATTTAAAGCATCGGACTGATCGTTCCAGAGATTAGCCATCATAAATTAAACAAAATAAAATAACTGTTAGCGACGCATAAAGGCTATAACGAGTAATATACGAAAATAGAAATGGCGTCCGGAATAATAGTTCCGCACGGGTGGCGCTGTTAGCGACGCATAACAAGTTAATACGAAAATAGAAATGGCGTCCGGAATAATAGTTCCGCACAGGTGGCGCTGATGGTAAATAGGACGCACGCGTTACCGTAGGGAGAGCCCCTGAGACGCTAGACGAGTTCTCGTTCGAGTATTAACTTGTACCGGACGAATAAACAGTGTTTTTGTGTTAGCATAAGTATCGAGACTGACTACGCGTTATATAAATATAAATATTGAAAATATAAGTATGAATAATATGAGTATGGAGATCGAGTATTGAGAATATTGAGATTATTGAGATTATTGAGAGTATTGAGAATATTGAGATTATTGAGATTATTGAGATTATTGAGATTATTGAGATTATTGAGATTATTGAGAATTATTAATATTAAGCTTGTGGATATATTGAGATATAAGTATTGAGAATTATTAACATTGAGTTTATGGATATATCGAGAATTAATAATATTGAGATTGCTAGTATTGAGAATTAATAATATTGAGATTGCTAATATTGAGATTAATAATATTGAGAATTATTAATATTGACATATATTAATAAATGAGAACATAAAGAATGTTATGTTAAAGTCATAAGGCGTACGTTATAATCGACGTCTACCGTTGGGGACGCACACATTCATTTGCCAAGGATTCGTGGGAGTTCGGGTAATGATTGTGCCGAGTAGGTTTTTTGCGTCTCCTTCGCGTATTTTATGTATATTTGTATCGAAATTGATGTTTGCGTGTTTAGTTTATAGATATGTTTAAGATAAATGTGCATGTTAGTTTTAAAATAGATAATTTACCGAGCAATACTTACCTAAATATTAGACCGGAAAATATGTATAGAGAATTGAGGGATTTCACACGATGAGTGTGAAATCCAACAATAGAGACATCGCGTTGCTTGTATTTTGATATAGAAACCCGAAATATGGGAATATGTAAATTTATAGAGTAAGAACGTGATAGAGAAAAATTGAAATAGAGAAAGTTTAGCGTAAGTATTGCTCGATCTCGAGTATTATGAGTGTATCCTAGGATAAGTGATATTTATAAGATAGAGTGTAACCTAGGGTATAAGACTGTATATAGATATTAAGGATATTATTTGAAATAAAATAAATATAGCGCAGAAACCGAGCCAACGGTAGTGAAAATAGAAACGAATAGACATTAGAAAGCGTCGCGATCGAGTGGCTCTCTGTAAAGTCACGCATCGGCATGGGTAACTTCCGAAGGGGCGTTACCTAATCATGTTCCACGATTGAGTCACCGATCGCCCATTGGCTACAACAAGAAGAGCAACTACCTGAAGAATATCGACCGTTGGCTCGGGTTCACGTTTTATTGAGAAGAATTCCGAGTATTATTTCGTCACACGTCTCGACCGGTGCACGCATTATTGCATCCTTACGGCCCCTTACGGCAAACTGACATCTTCCTGCTGCCACCGAGGCGGGTATCCGGCATCCTCGTTCATAACGAACGAGGACTCTACGCCCGTCCAAACGGGGATACACGACGTCGCACTTTGACCAACGGGGCGGTGGTCCACCACCGCTAGACGTACCGTGCCCCAACAATAACTAAAAAACAAAGTTTTCCTTTATATAATATTATATCTCTTGATAGAGTGAACCGATTGCGATGGAACAAAAACTAAGTAATACTCTAAGTTGTGTACAATCTTTTCGTATAAAAGTTATCTACATTGGTTTGTACATTGGAAAATATGTTCTGTTCACACCCGGGCTATTTTTTTTTTTAATGTTTTCGATGTACATAAATGATTTTTCTATAGATTTATTATATGTATAGATTATGTCTACGTCTGCCAGACCCAGTCAGCAAATACCAGTTTTTTATGTTCATCACTAACTTAATAGAATTTACTTATATCTAAAATACTCCCGCGATGCATTCTGCTTTTTGAAGCGATGATAACTCAGCTGGTAGTGTACACGGATGCCGCGCTAATAGACGTGAGTTCTAATCCCAGCAATGAGCCTGAGCTTTCGGTGAAGAATCGTGATGAAACCATAGCTTGGTTCAATTTCTGACGCCAAATATTTAATGGTGTATTCCAGCAGTTGCACTTGAAATCTAGTCCCTCGATTAGGCTTAGCTGGGCGCACAGATCAGTTATTTTAAGTGTTTTACTTCTCTGTGGCAGGGCCACTAACTTGGACCAGACATCGTCTCTTAACATCAGATGAGATGATGATTATATCGCTAAACCAATAAAGTGTAAAAAATGTAACGTTCCTAACTTGCTATATTTAAGTTGATACCCTTTATACATTTACTTTATAAATTCGCTTCCGCTGCTATCGCAATGGAAATTACACATATCGTTGGCCTTTCAACCTTAGATTTCATATCGTTTTTAATTTATAAAATCAATTTTCTCAATTTAAGTAATAGTACCCGGGTGACTGAGCTCAGTTCAGTATTTTTTGTTAATTTGAAAAAAATAATAATTTAATACTTATCACATATTGATTAAACTGATTATTTCAAAAAATAAACAAGAATTTAGCTAATCATTCCATTAGAAAATCTGTTTTTTATCAACTGAGTTTTCACCAAATATAGGTACTATATAGGAGAATTCAAAAAAGAAGAATCTGTATAAATACAAATTTTCATTTAATTCGTTATAGCCGTTTTTTAAATACTTGTAATCTATGTACGCATATACAAGAATTGATCACTTAATAGTATGAGATTTATAAAATTAACTGACTTCGAAGTTCTTTTTTTGTTTCTGTTTATTTGAACGTCAATAAAATATTGAAATTTTATCAATTTTTAAATTGCCTTTCATGTGTTTTTTATTTTGAATTTGACAACGTTAAATAAATTTAATAATATAGCTGTTGCTAGCTCACAATATATGTTTAAAATTTCTACTACACCTGAAAGTATTTTTTTTTCTACATTAGCTTAAACTTCAAACCAAATACAACAAGATATTCAATGTTATAATTTTGGTACCGTTAAAACTTATCAGTATTTATATTGAGTATCAGTATTTATATGAGGATATAGTAATATTAAACAGTTTACATTATGTTTCAGTAGTGACATAGGGCTAAGCTCCGGTTATGTATAATAATTAAATCCTCCTGTATGTTAATTAAATGCTACACACTTGTGATCATTACAAACAAACTTTATTTAAAGGGAAAAGCAATCTATTGTAATAAATATATTTGAATTATTTATTTATTCAATTCATACACACATATAATATTAACAGTTAAACCAAAACATATTATATGCTACAAGTACAAGATAGCTAGTTTAAACTAGCCACTAATATTTCCGCAATTTCTTTATGTTTCGTCAGGCTATCACTGAATATATCACTTTCCTGAGACAGAAGATTCACTATGCACATGCCACTTGGAATTGGTGCATTATCTAACAAGTTAGTGCGCGCTTGCGGCTCGCATAGCAGTGCTGGTTTGCGCCGCTTCATAATATATTCGTCGGGTACGCACAACTTCAGGGCGGCAAGAATATCAGGCTGATGTATTTTGCTTCGTAATACCTTGATTAAATACGTAATTAACGCGACGTTCCTCCTTACCTCCAACCGATAATAACCGACCATACCCAATATGAATAACGTCGGTTACATCAAAGGATAGTAAGGGTAAACACCGTATTGCTTTTAGTAGAGAAATTATTTATTTTATATTATAGATTGCAAATTATTGAAGTCGATTCTAAGTGACTGCGAAGCAGAGCATTATATAATACTTTCAATGCAGTAATACTCTTTATATAATATAAAACCAAGTGACCTAAAATCTCTTATGGAAATATCCACTATATAATGTGTAAACCTCAAATCTGGTACCATAATAACACCGAGATCCCTGCGACCCGCTGCAAAATTAAATTATTTATTTTATATGAGTAATGTAGTGGACTGCGCGCTCGGTTATACGTCATTGTACTACACTTTTCCAAATTGAAATACAATTTATTGTCATTACCCCAATCCGTCTCTTTATCTATGGCACTCTGTAGTAGTTCACAATCAGATATATTTTTAATAGGTAGGAAAATCTTAAGATCGCCTGCAAAGAGCAAACATTGTGCATTACGTATATTACTGCGATTATAATATTTATTATAAACAGTAGGAGTCCTAGATTACTAGCTTGACCTATACCAGAGTATATAGAATACACTTTAGAAGTATAACCAGCGTATTCATCATATTGTTTACGTTTTTTTTTTCAGATAATTTGAAAATAATGTTAGCAAATGTGGTGTAAAACCAAATCTAGCAAATTTTGTTAATAGCATATCGTTGTCAATGGTATCAAAAGCTTGCATACGATCGAAGTATGTCGCATCCAATTGTTCTCCAACGTCAACAAATAGCGCCACGTGATTGACAAACGACATTAATTACTGTCCGTACTGCGTCCTGGTCGAAAACCGTGTTGACAATCCGATAGTTGCTCCCGGATTTGAGAATAAAGAGAACAATGTAAGATTGATTCAAAAACCTTAGCGTAGGCTGACAGTATAGCAATCAGTCTGTACCCACTAATCTGAAACCCGGCACCTCTCTTAGTTCCTGGAATAACCCTCGTAATCTTCCATTCATCGGGAAAATAACAATTCTATATACCTACATTAAAAATGTACAATAACGGATATTCAAATACTGCGCGACAATCCGTAACTTAATAAGGCTGTATCCCATCGGGTCCAGGGGAAAACTTAGGCTTAAGACGTACCAGTGCATCCCTTACGTCCCATAGTGTTAGCTGAGAGATATGCACCCTCGCTGCGTCAGCGTCATTCGCACCCATACGCTCTGCTTCCACCGGCTCCAGTCGGGGAGCGTTTACACTGTACACAGAATGAAAGTAGTCCGCAAATCGCTGTGCACATTCTTCATCCCTTAATGTCTCACCGCGGTCTACCAAGCACGTACTACTACGTGACTTGCGTTTAGCTTTGATTAGGCTCCAGAATGATTTTGGGTCTATAACACTATTCAAGTGTAGTTTATTTTGATGGGATTCAAATGCGAGAGAAATTTTAAACTTCATTTGAGCCCGATAGAAGGAAAACGTATCGTAGTCGCATTTTGATTATTTAATTTGTACAATTTATGAAACTTCCACTTTTTTTTAATATCAGATATTAAATCGTGCGAGTACCATATCGGATAATTATACTTTGAGGAACTGAATCTATGCTTCTTTGTCGGTACACAACTGTTGTTGGGGCACGGTACGTCTAGCGGTGGTGGACCACCGCCCCCTGGTCAAAGTGCGACGTTGTGTATCCCCGTTTGGACGGGCGTTTTTTTTTTTTTTTTTTTTTTCGACTAGACATACTCTGTTAGCCGGAGGGGCTTTTACAGCTTGGCAGGACTTCTTGGGGCGAGTGCTGAGGGCACTCAGCCCAGAGGCAGCGAGCACAAGGGTGCCGTTGTGGCTGGCCCTTGGCATGGACTGCTGCCGGAAGAGAAAATATTATATAAAATAATAAGAGCTAGTCTACTGGAGTAGACCTTTAGATAAATTACTAATTTGTGAAATGTTAAAAATACTAATTGTTAAGAGAGGCAAGGAAGTCGGTGGAGTGGATTGTACTGTACTGTTTTGAGATTGAGTTATCGGTGTTGGATGGACGTAGTCTTCGCATTAAAACGCCCATGAACTGTATGAAACTGACTGTGAACAGAGGAACCATTATTAAAAATTACAAAGGCAAACAACTGGCAGGGCCACAGGTTTTTGGTCCCTTACAGAACCGTGTAGTTAGCGTGTGGGTGTGCACGGATGGTATGCAGTGTGATGTTGTATTCTCAGTGTTGTAGAGTGTCACTGTATCGCGCGAGCAGAGTCGCTCGAGGGCTCCTTTCCGGAGGATCGGACCTAGGCTCGAGCGTCTGCAGAGGGAGGCCGCGGCGGGTGTGCGGGAGTGAAATTAACCGTAAGGCCTCGGCGGCGAGACCTGCGGTTGCGCGGGCGTGTGCGCGGACACGAACGGTTTGAAGAGACGGCAGGAAGGAGCGCGTTTTCCCTAGTGATGTCGTCTATGGGATCGGTGAAGCAGTTTCGTGGCCGGCGTGCGAACCAAACGGCTTGAGGATTTGCAGTATAGTTGACTGCTTCTACTATTTCGGGATTCGAATGAGCTTCGGCTTTTTCAAAGAATTTCTTGGTGAGTTCGCGTATGTAAGCGTATATGGAAGGGAGATTCATATCTTTGTGGAGATCTATGTTGCGGGCATAAGGCGGGGCTTGGACCATTGTGCGAATGAATTTATTCTGGAAGACTTGAAGTTTTTCCAGATTTGTTATTGCTGCATGGGCAAAGACTGGGCAGCTGTAAGTCAATATTGGGCGTATGCAGGTCTTATATATTGTAAGCTTATGTCTGAGTGACATTTTGCTTTTTGAAGAAGTGAGATTACGTAGCAGGGCCGAGGCGGTGTTGGCTTTTTTGATTACGTAATCGATATGGTGGGTGAAGGTGAGGTGTTTGTCGAGTACTACGCCTAGGTATTTGGTTTTATTTACCCAGGCGATATCGACACCGAATAAGTGTAATGAGCCTTCGAGTGGCTTGAAGTTGTGGGGATCGAACATGATAGCCGAGCTTTTATCTGGATTTAATCCTATGCGCCATTTGAGACACCAGGATCCGAAGGCGAAGATGGCTTGTTGGACTCGATTTCTAAGATTGGCTCTTTGCCTTCCCGAGCTATATATGATTGTATCGTCGGCGTAGAGGCCTACTTGGACATCATCGAAGATTGGGATGTCGCTGACATATAGATTAATTAGACAGGGCGCTAGAATGGAGCCTTGGGGGACTCCAGAGCGAATAGGATGGGGTGAGGAGAGAGCTCCGTCTACTTTGTAGCAGAAGGAGCGGTTAGATAAATATTGTATGACTAAGTGGACAAGTCTGTCCGGAACTTGGAACTGGTGGAGCTTATATATGAGTCCTTCGTGCCAGACCCTGTCGAAGGCTTTGGCGACATCGAAGAAGACAGCGAGAGTGCGTCTAGGAAGGCGTAGCTCCGTAAAGTTGGAGACTACGTGTTCCGTGAGGCGGAGAACTTGGTGGGTGCATGAGTGTTTCGGCCGGAAGCCGAATTGCTGGTCCGGAAAAAGATATTTGTCGGCTACGACGACTTGGAGGCGGTTTAAAATAATCCGCTCGTATATTTTGCCTAAGGTGTTTAGTAGGCTGATCGGACGGTAGCTCTCTGGGGAGCAGGCTTTTTTGCCTGGTTTCCGGATACCTATGACGGTGGCCCTTTTCCAGACGGCTGGAAAGTGGCAATGAGATATGGCCGCATTGAGGATGCAGACCAGAAGCGCTATGAGTTTGTCAGGAAGAAGCTTTAGGACTTCATTCCTGATACCATCAGGACTGGGAGATTTCCTAGGTTTGAGTCCTTTAATTATTGAGAGGACTTCGTCGGTGGTGACCGGGTCTAGGAGTTCTGCTGGGGGGGTCTCCCTTATTGTGTGTATTGTTCGGGTGACCCTTTCCCAGTGATCGGGATCTATGTCCTGATATTCGTAAGGGTTGGGGGAGCATTGTTCCTCTAGGGTGTTAGCGAGGAGCTCCGCTTTGTCTCTGCTCTCGAAAGCAGGGGGAAGAGTGGGGCCTCTGTCTAGTGGAGGTGTGGCTGAGGAGTAACTGCTCTTTTGTTTGCGGACGAGCTCCCAGAAGGCCAGGTGCGATGGCTTGAGGTCCTCCAGGAGGCTGTCCCATCTTTGAGAGCGAAATTCAGAGATATGAGATCTGACCTGTCTTTGTAGGGCGCGTAGCCGGACGCGGTTCTCTACTGTCGGATAGGCGTCGTGGGCGCGAGTCGTGGCGTTCTTCTCAGTGATCAGCCTCCGAATGTCGTCGGGGAGTATAAAGCGGCGATCGTTCGCCACTTTTACCTCTTTCGAGGTTTCCTCGACGGCATTCTGGAGGTGACTGACCAGGGAGTCGACCGCCAGATCGGCGTCGGCCGGCGAGTCTATCACGTCTGGAATCCTGTCAAGCTCGGGAGAGGAGATGTTAGTAGCCAAGTATTGCCTAAGTCTGGGATAATCGGCAACTTTAATGGGAGGCAGGTTATGCTCGTCGGGCTGGCCGAGGAGTAGAATTACTGGGCGATGGTCTGAATCGAGTTCGTGAGCGACTTCGATGTGTCGCACCTGAAGGGCGACCCCTTTTAGGATAGCTATATCTAAAACTGAGGGTCGACAGTTGGTCTGAAAGTGTGTTGGCTCTGGAGGAGCTATCACATCGAAAGTTAGCTCGTGTTCCAAGCGGAGAAGTATTCTACCGTTGACAGTGGTACGCGGGTTATTATAATAAATGTGCCCGGAGTTAAGATCGCCGGCCACGATTACCGATTCACCGAGCGCGAAGAGCGCTTCTAGATCTGATTTGATAAGTGTTTTCTTTGGCGAGAGGTACGCTGAAACGATGTGGATCGTGGGATGATCGGTCATGCCCACTCTGCATATAGATACCTCTAGGTTAGTAAGTTTAGGAGGTTCTATTCGCGTGCAATATAAAGATTTTTTGAAATATATGAGTGTACCTCCGCCTCTTGCGCCGGTGCGATCGTCTCTTATTATTTTGTAGTTTGCGATCGCAGGGGCGCGGAACTTCGGTTTAAGTAGTGTTTCCTGTACGAGGAACACGTCGATTTGCCGCTCCTTAAGGAAGCAGGCTACTAAGTCGCGTTGGGAAGTTAAGCTACTCGCGTTAAAAAAGGATAAAGAGAGGCCCCGGGGTCTAATTTTATCCTGCATCGCGAAAACTATTTATGGGGAAGCGCGGGCAAGGTCTTGCACAGCACGTGCGAGGGCAGGGTAGGCGGCTACGGCCTTAAGTCGGTCTATTCCGACGGGAGAGCTGGCCATTTTGTCGAAGGCGAT
This sequence comes from Actias luna, assembly GCA_039707435.1. NCBI lineage: Eukaryota > Metazoa > Arthropoda > Insecta > Lepidoptera > Saturniidae > Actias > Actias luna. Next base: position 169,972 of record JAZHAC010000045.1, on the reverse strand, counting down.
GATGTCTTCGACGTCAAAATCTTTAAGAATACCTGCGATCCAGGTTAGGCCTAGGAAGTCGAAGGACGGAGCTTCCGAGCTCGAAGGTACAACTCTAGGCGGTTGTACTTTAGCGGCCCACGCGGAAGGCGGGGCTTGTGATGGTGTGTGCGCGGTAGTGACTCGCGCTGGACTTGGCAGGCTCGGGAAGGCCTGGGTTGAGATGAGCGGTGGCGGGGCAGGGCGCGTTGACGCGGCGTGCGCTGGAGGAGGGCGCGTTGACGCGGCGTGCGCTGGAGGAGCGCGCTGTGGGACGCGCGTGCGAGTGCGCCTAGTGCGTGGGGCGCGTTCACACCCGCGATAGTTCGCGGGGTGACCGGCCTTGCCGCATAAGACGCAGCTCGGTGGCTCTACCGTTTCCGGCATGCGGGGGCACTCCTTTGTGGAGTGATCTCCTAGACATTTGACACATCTCGGCTTGATGTGACAGTTTCTCGCCGAGTGTCCGTAAGATTGGCAGTTGTGACACTGCGTAGGGGCATGCTTTTTATGCGGGATCTCTACGGATATTCCGGAGAGGCCGCAGACCGATTGGAGGTTGAAAACCTCCTTGCCTTCATTGGAGCGGTCCAAGGTGACAAGGACGAGGTCGTAAACCTCCTTTGTGAAGGAGTGGTACATTCGGTGTACCTCGTGCGCGGGTAAGTTTTGCTCCTTAAGGGAGGCAAGAATGACTTCCGTGGGAAGTTCTTTAGGGACGCGCCTGATTACTACGCGCAGAAGGCGCTCTTCCTCGGGCGTGTAAGTAAAAAATTGGAATTTTCCTTCGCGGAGGAATGTTGTTAGGTTTTTGTAGTCCGCGATTGTGGGGACTTTGATTTGTATACCGGATGGGGTGCTCCGGGCGTGAGTATATCTAATTTTGGCGGCATTCAGCCGCGTGGAAATATTTAGCCACGCTGCTTTGTCAGTTATTGTGACTGGGGGCGGTGGCCACACCGCCCTTTCGGTGGGAGCTGCTGTTTGTGCAGCGTGAGTGTCGCGCGATGTGGGGACGCGGTTATTGCCAGCACGCATTGTTTTTGCGGCGGCTGGGGGTGTGGTTTCGGGTGATAACACCCGTTTGTGTTTGGGCTTCGCCCTTGAGACTGTAGTAAAGTCCGTAAGGTCCGTTTCAGGATTAGCAGTGTCCATGTCTATTTCCGGATCAGGTGATAGTGGCGAAAAAGAGTTCGCCGTGGGTATCGGTCGGGGTGCGTAAGAAATTTTTTCCTCGAACGGACGAGGCGTGGGTGCGGCGGCGGGGGTCGCTGAGGGCGACGGGGTCCGCGATGAGGTAGTAGCGGGTGACGCGGGGGGTGCTACCGCATGCCGGATGACCGGCGAGCGGGAGCGAGAGCGTGATCGCGGCGGTAGGGGCGGCGACCCCGGACGACGCGCCGGGGCGGTTGCCTTGGTGGCGGGGGCCCGGACGGGTAGGGAGGTGGTAGTGGGCGGGGTCGGCGGACGGCGCGCCGGCGCGTTCGCGCCGGTGGGTGGGGCGCGGACCCGCTGCGAGGGCGCAGACTGGGCCGCATAAAAATTCCTCAGAACCTCCGGTAGTTCTTTTTCTAAGTAGGCCCGGAGTAACCTACTTTCCATCAGCTCCTTACTTGCCATGATGGCTGGCACAGAGCAGGAGATTTTAGGCAGTCTGTGTGCGAATTTAGAGAGCCTGTCTAAGAAAACCTCCCTGCCTGAAGGGCAGGGGGGCGCGGCTAAAAGAAAATAGAGAAACTATCCTGCGTTTAGGCAATCTAACTTGTATGTACACGAAGGGATAGCGTGTAAAATCGAAAAAAATAGTAAAAGAAAGAACAATATTCCAAAAAGTACTGGGCCTTGGCCCGTAAAAAGGATTAATTAAATTTTACCTTATCTGGGAGCCGGTGACCGGCGTACTTACAGGCGGTGACACTAATTTCACTGCACTTAATCACGATAACAAAGCAATATTTGGAATCACGGCACAAAAACACTGAGAGATATCTCTCAATTTAAATACCACGATAACCAAACAATATGGTTAGAGAACAAAGACACTGTATCGCGAACAAGCAACAATAGCCGGTTTGTTGCAGGTGCGTCGTCGCAGGTGCGAGAACAAAGGAAACCGAGAACAATAGCGGCGCGGTAAGGCGCAGCGGTCGAATAGTTTAGAACAATCGGCAGAGCTCACGGACACGTCCGTTCGCTGTGGCTAATCGAACCGAACTCCCCTTTGGACGGGCGTAGAGTCCTCGTTCGTTATAAACGAGGATGCCGGATACCCGCCTCGGTGGCAGCAGGAAGATGTCAGTTTGCCGTAAGGGGCCGTAAGGATGCAATAATGCGTGAACCGGTCGAGACGTGTGACGAAATAATACTCGGAGTTCTTCTCAATACACGTGAACCCGAGCCAACGGTCGATATTCTTCTCAGGTAGTTGCTCTTCTTGTTGTAGCCAATGGGCGATCGGTGACTCAATCGTGGAACATGATTAGGTAACGCCCCTTCGGAGGTTACCCATGCCGATGCGTGACTTTACAGAGAGCCACTCGATCGCGACGCTTTCTAATGTCTATTCGTTTCTATTTTCACTAACGTTGGCTCGGTTTCTGCGCTATATTTATTTTATTTCATATAATAACCTTAATATCTATATACAGTCTTATACTCTAGGTTACACTCTATCTTATAAATATCACTTATCCTAGGATACACTCATAATACTCGAGATCGAGCAATACTTACGCTAAACTTTCTCTATTTCAATTTTTCTCTATCACGTTCTTACTATATAAATTTACATATTCCCATATTTCGGGTTTCTATATCAAATACAAGCAACGCGATGTCTCTATTGTTGGATTTCACACTCATCGTGTGAAATCCCTCAATTCTCTATACATATTTTCCGGTCTAATATTTAGGTAAGTATTGCTCGGTAAATTATCTATTTTAAAACTAACATGCACATTAATCTTAAACATATCTATAAACTAAACATGCAAACATCAATTTCGATACAAATATACATAAAATACGCGAAGGAGACGCAAAAAACCTACTCGGCACAATCATTACCCGAACTCCCACGAATCCTTGGCAAATGAATGTGTGCGTCCCCAACGGTAGACGTCGATTATAACGTACGCCTTATGACTTTAACATAACATTCTTTATGTTCTCATTTATTAATATATCTCAATATTAATAATTCCCAATATTATTAATCTCAATATTATTAATTCTCAATACTAGCAATCTCAATATTATTAATTCTCAATATATCCATAAACTCAATGTTAATAATTCTCAATACTTATATCTCAATATATCCACAAGCTTAATATTAATAATTCTCAATAATCTCAATAATCTCAATAATCTCAATATTCTCAATACTCGATCTCCATACTCATATTCTTAATACTTATATTTTCAATATTTATATTTATATAACGCGTAGTCAGTCTCGATACTTATGCTAACACAAAAACACTGTTTATTCGTCCGGTACAAGTTAATACTCGAACGAGAACTCGTCTAGCGTCTCAGGGGCTCTCCCTACGGTAACGCGTGCGTCCTATTTACCATCAGCGCCACCCGTGCGGAACTATTATTCCGGACGCCATTTCTATTTTCGTATTAACTTGTTATAGCTTTTATGCGTCGCTAACAGCGCCACCTGTGCGGAACTATTATTCCGGACGCCATTTCTATTTTCGTATTAACTCGTTATAGCTTTTATGCGTCGCTAACAACTGTTTTATATTTAATTTAATAACATTATAAAAGTGTTTTATAGTGACATTTGGATCGCTAATCGTGTAAAGCTGTTCCCAATCAATACTTGCAACTGCATTATACAAAATTAATAAATCAGTTTTTGACATCTGTTTAATATTATCCTGTATCTTCTGATGGTTTCAATGCTACTCACTTATGATCATTACAAATAGACTTTAATTTCAGGGAAACCAATACATTGTAATAAATTTAATTGAATTGTATCTATTAATGTATGTTTAATCTTATCTTGTATCTTCTGGTGGTTGAAATTATACTCACTTATGATCATTACGAATAGACTTTAATTTCAGGGAAAGCAATCAAAGAAAGCAATTCATTGTAATACATTTAATTGAATTGTATCTATTGATATATGATTAATCTTATCTTGTATCTTCTGGTGGTTGAAATGATCCCCACTTATGATTATTACAAATAAACTTTATTTTCAGAGAAAGCAATCCATTGTAATAAATTTAATTGAATTGTATCTATTAATATATGTTTAATCTTATCTTGTATCTTCTGGTGGTTGAAATTATACTCACTTATGATTTTTTTTTTTTTTTTTTTTTTTTTCGACTAGACATACGCTGTTAGCCGGAGGGGCTTTTACAGCTTGGCAGGACTTCTTGGGGCGAGTGCTGAGGGCACTCAGCCCAGAGGCAGCGAGCACAAGGGTGCCGTTGTGGCTGGCCCTTGGCATGGACTGCTGCCGGAAGAGAAAAAATATTATAAAATAATAGGAGCTGGCCTACTGGAGTAGGCCTTCAGATAAAATACTAATTTGTTAGGTGTTAAAAATACTAATTGTTAAGAGAGGCAAGGAAGTCGGTGGAGTGGATTGTACTGTACTGTTTTGAGATTGAGTTATCGGTGTTGGATGGACGTAGTCTTCGCATTAAAACGCCCATGAACTGTATGAAACTGACTGTGAACAGAGGAACCATTATTAAAAATTACAAAGGCAAACAACTGGCAGGGCCACAGGTTTTTGGTCCCTTACAGAACCGTGTACTTAGCGTGTGGGTGTGCACGGATGGTATGCAGTGTGATGTTGTATTCTCAGTGTTGTAGAGTGTCACTGTATCGCGCGAGCAGAGTCGCTCGAGGGCTCCTTTCCGGAGGATCGGACCTAGGCTCGAGCGTCTGCAGAGGGAGGCCGCGGCGGGTGTGCGGGAGTGAAATTAACCGTAAGGCCTCGGCGGCGAGACCTGCGGTTACGCGGGCGTGTGCGCGGACACGAACGGTTTGAAGAGACGGCAGGAAGGAGCGCGTTTTCCCTAGTGATGTCGTCTACGGGATCGGTGAAGCAGTTTCGTGGCCGGCGTGCGAACCAAACGGCTTGAGGATTTGCAGTATAGTTGACTGCTTCTACTATTTCGGAATTCGAATGAGCTTCGGCTTTTTCAAAAAATTTCTTGGTGAGTTCGCGTATGTAAGCGTATATGGAAGGGAGATTCATATCTTTGTGGAGATCTATGTTGGACATCATCGAAGATTGGGATGTCGCTGACATATAGATTAAATAGACAGGGCGCTAGAATGGAGCCTTGGGGGACTCCAGAGCGAATAGGATGGGGTGAGGAGAGAGCTCCGTCTACTTTGTAGCAGAAGGAGCGGTTTGATAGATATTGTATAATTAAGTGGACAAGTCTGTCCGGAACTTGGAACTGGTGGAGCTTATATATGAGTCCTTCGTGCCAGACCCTGTCGAAGGCTTTGGCGACATCGAAGAAGACAGCGACAGTGCGTCTAGGAAGGCGTAGCTCCGTAAAGATGGAGACTACGTGTTCCGTGAGGCGGAGAACTTGGTGGGTGCATGAATGTTTCGGCCGGAAGCCGAATTGTTGGTCCGGAAAAAGATATTTGTCGGCTACGACGACTTGGAGGCGGTTTAAAATAATCCGCTCGTATATTTTGCCTAAGGTGTTTAGTAGGCTGATCGGACGGTAGCTCTCTGGGGAGCAGGCTTTTTTGCCTGGTTTCCGGATACCTATGACGGTGGCCCTTTTCCAGACGGCTGGAAAGTGGCAATGAGATATGGCCGCATTGAGGATGCAGACCAGAAGCGCTATGAGTTTGTCAGGAAGAAGCTTTAGGACTTCATTCCTGATACCATCAGGACCGGGAGATTTCCTAGGTTTGAGTCCTTTAATTATTGAGAGGACTTCGTCGGTGGTGACCGGGTCTAGGAGTTCTGCTGGGCGGGTCTCCCTTATTGTGTGTATTGTTCGGGTGACCCTTTCCCAGTGTTCGGGATCTATGTCCTGATATTCGTAAGGGTTGGGGGAGCATTGTTCCTCTAGGGTGTTAGCGAGGAGCTCCGCTTTGTCTCTGCTCTCGAAAGCAGGAGGAAGAGTGGGGCCTCTGTCTAGTGGAGGTGTGGCTGAGGAGTAACTGCTCTTTTGTTTGCGGACGAGCTCCCAGAAGGCCAGGTGCGATGGCTTGAGGTCCTCCAGGAGGCTGTCCCATCTTTGAGAGCGAAATTCAGAGATGTGAGATCTGACCTGTCTTTGTAGGGCGCGTAGCCGGACGCGGTTCTCTACTGTCGGATAGGCGTCGTGGGCGCGAGTCGCGGCGTTCTTCTCAGTGATCAGCCTCCGAATGTCGTCGGGGAGTATAAAGCGGCGATCGTTCGCCACTTTTACCTCTTTCGAGGTTTCCTCGACGGCATTCTGGAGGTGACTGACCAGGGAGTCGACCGCCAGATCGGCGTCGGCCGGCGAGTCTATCACGTCTGGAATCCTGTCAAGCTCGGGAGAGGAGATGTTAGTAGCCAGGTATTGCCTAAGTCTGGGATAATCGGCAACTTTAATGGGAGGCAGGTTATGCTCGTCGGGCTGGCCGAGGAGTAGAATTACTGGGCGATGGTCTGAATCGAGTTCGTGAGCGACTTCGATGTGTCGCACCTGAAGGGCGACCCCTTTTAGGATAGCTATATCTAAAACTGAGGGTCGACAGTTGGTCTGAAAGTGTGTTGGCTCTGGAGGAGCTATCACATCGAAAGTTAGCTCGTGTTCCAAGCGGAGAAGTATTCTACCGTTGACAGTGGTACGCGGGTTATTATAATAAATGTGCCCGGAGTTAAGATCGCCGGCCACGATTACCGATTCACCGAGCGCGAAGAGCGCTTCTAGATCTGATTTGATAAGTGTTTTCTTTGGCGAGAGGTACGCTGAAACGATGTGGATCGTGGGATGATCGGTCATGCCCACTCTGCATATAGATACCTCTAGGTTAGTAAGTTTAGGAGGTTCTATTCGCGTGCAATATAAAGATTTTTTGAAATATATGAGTGTACCTCCGCCTCTTGCGCCGGTGCGATCGTCTCTTATTATTTTGTAGTTTGCGATCGCAGGGGCGCGGAACTTCGGTTTAAGTAGTGTTTCCTGTACGAGGAACACGTCGATTTGCCGCTCCTTAAGGAAGCAGGCTACTAAGTCGCGTTGGGAAGTTAAGCTACTCGCGTTAAAAAAGGATAAAGAGAGGCCCCGGGGTCTAATTTTATCCTGCATCGCGAAAAATATTTATGGGGAAGCGCGGGCAAGGTCTTGCACAGCACGTGCGAGGGCAGGGTAGGCGGCTACGGCCTTAAGTCGGTCTATTCCGACGGGAGAGCTGGCCATTTTGTCGAAGGCGATGATGTCTTCGACGTCAAAATCTTTAAGAATACCTGCGATCCAGGTTAGGCCTAGGAAGTCGAAGGACGGAGCTTCCGAGCTCGAAGGTACAACTCTAGGCGGTTGTACTTTAGCGGCCCACGCGGAAGGCGGGGCTTGTGATGGTGTGTGCGCGGTAGTGACTCGCGCTGGACTTGGCAGGCTCGGGAAGGCCTGGGTTGAGATGAGCGGTGGCGGGGCAGGGCGCGTTGACGCGGCGTGCGCTGGAGGAGGGCGCGTTGACGCGGCGTGCGCTGGAGGAGCGCGCTGTGGGACGCGCGTGCGAGTGCGCCTAGTGCGTGGGGCGCGTTCACACCCGCGATAGTTCGCGGGGTGACCGGCCTTGCCGCATAAGACGCAGCTCGGTGGCTCTACCGTTTCCGGCATGCGGGGGCACTCCTTTGTGGAGTGATCTCCTAGACATTTGACACATCTCGGCTTGATGTGACAGTTTCTCGCCGAGTGTCCGTAAGATTGGCAGTTGTGACACTGCGTAGGGGCATGCTTTTTATGCGGGATCTCTACGGATATTCCGGAGAGGCCGCAGACCGATTGGAGGTTGAAAACCTCCTTGCCTTCATTGGAGCGGTCCAAGGTGACAAGGACGAGGTCGTAAACCTCCTTTGTGAAGGAGTGGTACATTCGGTGTACCTCGTGCGCGGGTAAGTTTTGCTCCTTAAGGGAGGCAAGAATGACTTCCGTGGGAAGTTCTTTAGGGACGCGCCTGATTACTACGCGCAGAAGGCGCTCTTCCTCGGGCGTGTAAGTAAAAAATTGGAATTTTCCTTCGCGGAGGAATGTTGTTAGGTTTTTGTAGTCCGCGATTGTGGGGACTTTGATTTGTATACCGGATGGGGTGCTCCGGGCGTGAGTATATCTAATTTTGGCGGCATTCAGCCGCGTGGAAATATTTAGCCACGCTGCTTTGTCAGTTATTGTGACTGGGGGCGGTGGCCGCACCGCCCTTTCGGTGGGAGCTGCTGTTTGTGCAGCGTGAGTGTCGCGCGATGTGGGGACGCGGTTATTGCCAGCACGCATTGTTTTTGCGGCGGCTGGGGGTGTGGTTTCGGGTGATAACACCCGTTTGTGTTTGGGCTTCGCCCTTGAGACTGTAGTAAAGTCCGTAAGGTCCGTTTCAGGATTAGCAGTGTCCATGTCTATTTCCGGATCAGGTGATAGTGGCGAAAAAGAGTTCGCCGTGGGTATCGGTCGGGGTGCGTAAGAATTTTTTTCCTCGAACGGACGAGGCGTGGGTGCGGCGGCGGGGGTCGCTGAGGGCGACGGGGTCCGCGATGAGGTAGTAGCGGGTGACGCGGGGGGTGCTACCGCATGCCGGATGACCGGCGAGCGGGAGCGAGAGCGTGATCGCGGCGGTAGGGGCGGCGACCCTGGACGACGCGCCGGGGCGGTTGCCTTGGTGGCGGGGGCCCGGACGGGTAGGGAGGTGGTAGTGGGCGGGGTCGGCGGACGGCGCGCCGGCGCGTTCGCGCCGGTGGGTGGGGCGCGGACCCGCTGCGAGGGCGCAGACTGGGCCGCATAAAAATTCCTCAGAACCTCCGGTAGTTCTTTTTCTAAGTAGGCCCGGAGTAACCTACTTTCCATCAGCTCCTTACTTGCCATGATGGCTGGCACAGAGCAGGAGATTTTAGGCAGTCTGTGTGCGAATTTAGAGAGCCTGTCTAAGAAAACCTCCCTGCCTGAAGGGCAGGGGGGCGCGGCTAAAAGAAAATAGAGAAACTATCCTGCGTTTAGGCAATCTAACTTGTATGTACACGAAGGGATAGCGTGTAAAATCGAAAAAAATAGTAAAAGAAAGAACAATATTCCAAAAAGTACTGGGCCTTGGCCCGTAAAAAGGATTAATTAAATTTTACCTTATCTGGGAGCCGGTGACCGGCGTACTTACAGGCGGTGACACTAATTTCACTGCACTTAATCACGATAACAAAGCAATATTTGGAATCACGGCACAAAAACACTGAGAGATATCTCTCAATTTAAATACCACGATAACCAAACAATATGGTTAGAGAACAAAGACACTGTATCGCGAACAAGCAACAATAGCCGGTTTGTTGCAGGTGCGTCGTCGCAGGTGCGAGAACAAAGGAAACCGAGAACAATAGCGGCGCGGTAAGGCGCAGCGGTCGAATAGTTTAGAACAATCGGCAGAGCTCACGGACACGTCCGTTCGCTGTGGCTGATCGAACCGAACTCTTCTGACTGGGACTACTCACTTATGATCATTACAAATAGACTTTAATTTCAGGGAAAGCAATCAGAGAAAGCAATTCATTGTAATACATTTAATTGAATTGTATCTATTGATATATGATTAATCTTATCTTGTATCTTCTGGTGGTTGAAATGATCCCCACTTATGATTATTACAAATAGACTTTAATTTCAGAGAAAGCAATCCATTGTAATAAATTTAATTGAATTGTATCTATTAATATATGTTTAATCTTATCTTGTATCTTCTGGTGGTTGAAATTATACTCACTTATGATCATTACAAATAGACTTTAATTTCAGGGAAAGCAATCAGAGAAACCAATACATTGGAATAAATTTATTTGAATTGTATCTATTGATATATGATTAATCTTATCTTGTATCTTCTGGTGGTAGAAATGATCCCCACTTATGATTATTACAAATAAACTTTATTTTCAGAGAAAGCAATCCGTTGTAATAAATTTAATTGAATTGTATCTATTAATATATGTTTAATCTTATCTTGTATCTTCTGGTGGTTGAAATTATACTCACTTATGATCATTACAAATAGACTTTAATTTCAGGGAAAGCAATCAGAGAAACCAATACATTGGAATAAATTTATTTGAATTGTATCTATTGATATATAATTAATCTTATCTTGTATCTTCTGGTGGTTGAAATGATCCCCACTTATGATTATTACAAATAAACTTTATTTTCAGAGAAAGCAATTCATTGTAATACATTTAATTGAATTGTATCTATTGATATATGATTAATCTTATCTTGTATCTTCTGGTGGTTGAAATAATCCCCACTTATGATTATTACAAATAAACTTTATTTTCAGAGAAAGCAATCCATTGTAATAAATTTAATTGAATTGTATGTATTAATATATGTTTAATATTATCCTGTATCTTCTGATGGTTTCAATGCTACTCACTTATGATTATTACAAATAGACTTTAATTTCAGGGAAACCAATACATTGGAATAAATTTAATTGAATTGTATCTATTGATATATGTTTAATCTTATCTTGTATCTCCTGGTGGTTTAAATGATACTCACTTATGATCATTACAAATAAACTTTATTTTCAGAGAAAGCAATCCATTGTAATAAATTTATTTGAATTATATCAATTGACATTTGTTCTGGTCTATAGATTTTTTGCTTTATTTCTTTTATATTCGAAACATTCACCTACAAAAAAACAACTCACTTTACTATACTCAATGATGAATTTGCAGACTTTCCTATGCAAATAATTCTTTCTAGGATAAATTTGCTTATTAAAATATTTCCTCAGGATGCTTACTGCCAGTCTTTCAGGTTTTGTTGATCTCTAAATATATTTAAACACTTTATATCCGAAACATTTGCTTACAAAGTAACTTACATCTTATGATGATCCTCACTAATATTATAAATGCGAAAGTGAGTTTGTTTGTTTGTTAATCTTTTACGCTGAAACGGCTGAGTTGATTATGATGCATTTTGATATAGAGATAGATGAGACCTTGGAGACGATGAAAGGCTGCTGTTTCTCGTGAAAAACTAATTGGAAGTAGAGTAAGCAGAGGGATACACTTTGCATGAAGATGTTTTATTGCGTCATCAGATTTGTTTGACAAAATCAATAAATCGCTGATGGCTCAGTTGCTATTGTGTACGGACACCTCATTAATGGATGTGAGTTCGAACCTCTGCAATGAGCCTAAGCTTTCGATAATGGAAAACATCGTGATAAAACCATAGTATGGTGGTAGAGCTTTGTCTAATGCCTACCTGGCTAGTTACCACCCTCAAGTTAACATCTGCTGCTAAATTCTATGTGTGCGGGCAGTTACACTTAAGATCCAATCCTTTCACTAGACTTTGCGTATCCACCATTTTCGGCCACATCGTCCTTGAACATCAGGTGACATTTTGGTCATAACAATCTACAAAAAAAAAAATGCTACGTGCTACGTATTTAAAAAATTTGTGATCAACGCTGTTGATTATAGGTGTTGGATAACTTCACCAGGCAGTCAATAGCAGCAAACGTGAGGGGGTCCAATTGTCTGAATCTAGGGCTATTTGATAACAAGCAACTGAATATCAGAAATGTTTATCGAGTTTTGCTTGTCCCGCTATCTGTTCTACTGTTAGAGAATATGTAAGAATTTGATTTGTTTATATGCTTACTCCAAGATTCCTTGCGGGAGACATTTGTTGCACATTAACTTTTTTTATCGCGGCCGTCAGCATTCGTGACCATAACATTAATATCTGCTAAAAGACATTTACCGTCTTCAAACGGCCTTCGATATCTTTTGTTAAAATTGTAAAAGTAAATAATTTGTTTTAAAATATCTATTTTTATTACTCTAATGTCCTACGCTTTATAACAATTAAGCCTTGAAAGCCATTTCGGCACTACTAAATACGGTAATGTTACTTATATTTATAAAATTAACTTTACTTTGTTAGTGGCCTTTTTATAAGATGCCTTTCAATATATTTTACAAAGTAAAGTGCTTGTTTCAATAATATAATAATTGATAATTTTTTAACCTAAACCGTTGTTAAAAATTAAAACTTTTAAAATTTGTAGGCAACGTGTGATGAAAAACTATTGATGCTCTTTAACATTTACTAGAAACTTTAAGTTTTAAAACAATGACCACATGTCACAACAATTGGCAGACCTCATGGCACAGGTCTAATAGTGTCTATGCTAAGGTTCCCAATCTTTTACAATCCGCGGCGCACATACATTTTTACTATTTTGTCCCGGTGTCCTAAACTATCTTTTATGGTCGAAGTAGATAGGTACAATGATACTATTTAGGTAAATGGACACTGTTACAGATCCATCCCTAGTACCTATGTATATTTGTAAGGAAAAAAAATAATATTTAACTCCATCTAGTTAATATTATAATTACTTTTCTCAATTTGGGAATGTAGGTTGTAAGGTATTTAAAATATGTTTAGGAAAATAAATAAATTCGATTTAATTAAATGTCACAAAATACGTATTTCGCTGGAGAAGTAGGCCGATGTAGCTCCATTTGTGAAGTAGGCCAAGGGGCGTGAGGGCTTAAATCTATAAAACTGTAAGTAGATTTTTATTAGATTCAGTTAAAGAAATGTTCTAGTTTTGTTGAAGTCGGCCCAGAATTAATATAAATATTCTAACCGATAACTAAATATGGTTTTCTGTACAAATCTGATAGTATTGATTCTATTACAAAGTCGAAGTAAGGTATAGCATTCGCTTGTGTTTATAATGCAGAAGGAATGTGCTCTGGAGTTCACTGGAAGTTTTGTAAATAATTGTAATAACCCACATTGCTACACTTTTTCCAAGCAGACGTATTATTCACAATCTAGATTGTTATATATTTAGTAACTTGCCAATTGAATATATCTTTCTTAAAATAATTAAATAGAGAACATCTGGGGTTTGAGTTCTATTAGTTAAGAGACATGCCTAGGTAAATAATTGCACTAAATTATATTGATGGAAATATATAACATATAAGTTATAAAACCAAGATTATCAAACAAATTAAAGAAATTAAACTGTAATATTAATTCATACATGAATTGTAATTTGAAATATAACTTGTTTAGTTTAGAAACTCTTCCAAGATTCCTATATTATTTAAAGTATGATATTAGTGATTTCCTTAAGATAAATATGAACCAACTTTACATTTACAAGTATGAATGCATAGAGATCATGAAATATATCTAGATTATAAGACAAGGTAAAGAAAGTAAATATAATAGTAACTTATACTGTAATTGTGTTATAAAACATACTGATTAATATTTTAGAAACCCTACTTTTATAATTAAAATTATATATATATATATATATATATATATATATATATATATATATATAGGAACAATGATACATAATGATTTAATTTAATCATGATATTAGTTATAAAGCTTAATATGTTCATGTAAATATATAACATAATAATGTCACATATACATTTGTAAGATAGGTAGGGACTATAATCAATTCCAACTATAATTCATACCATATCATATAAAACGCCACTGTACATTGGTATTGTGCATGATTGTTTCAAGGTTATACTTTGCTTTGCAAAAAGGATCAAAGAATCCTTACTATATCTAAACAGTCAATCAAATCAAATCCATTGTTTATATGTGTTGAATAGTGTCAATGCTAGTTTACTTAACAAGCTTATTTGACTAATACATAACTAGCCAGTAATGAACTATTCTATTTGGGTATCTGTCATTATATTAATGCAATATTGACTGGAACCAATCAGAAGTTTAACTGGTTATCTAAATTTATTAAAATACTATTTTATAGTACAACAATTCAATGTTGATTTGGTTCAACACATATTCATTCTTGAACCAGTACGATATTAATATTCATTTATATGTTCTGTCCACCATTTATAAAGCAGTAATATAGAATCTGAGGAGTGTTTTAGTTTTACCATCTATGGGCAGCTATAACCTTCTAACCATAATACTTGTTAGGGCGTAGCTTATCTTCTATATATCCATGTCCGTTGATCCACTCAGTCTTAGGGACAATGACCAAGGATTCGGAGTTGTGACTTTGTTCTTTCCATTTATATCCAACGGTCTGTAGTTTCCTTATTATACTGTGCGGCGCGTTTTGGATTGAAGTGAGTAGCATATTAGATTTACAGGGAATATATTACTCAGTGGTTGTCTCCTCGGGGTTTTCTTTTCACCTTCATTTGGCTTTGCCAATGATGCTGATTGTTAGATTTCACTATATTAAATTTGAATTCGAAAAAATATAGTGCTTACTTAAAGAGGCGGGTAATGGGACAGCTCGGGCCTCGTCGCGTTAAATAAATACAAATCCAAACCTTTGAACAACTTTTATATACGACTAGTTATATTGTTTCTAGATATAGTTGCAAGTCAATAAGAATACTACTATAATCTTAGTTTAATATGATTTTCTTTTGATTGATTTAATATTATCGTTATGTGTTCAATTAAGTTCTAATGTTACTAACTTCGGTTGCTATGTTTTCTGAATACCAGATTGATAGAATTTTTTTAGTACAACTGTTTTTAATTTCACAACGTAGATATAGGTCCTATTTACTAGATAATCACTGCTATATGTATAAGGTAACAAGCTGAAGCTCACTTAATATTCACTATTTATCCTTTTATGATTCCAATAATGAAATAGGAAATAGGAATGATATGAGATGACGACAGGCGGGTTCGTTATAACACAAAAATTAAAACATCCTCATTATAAAATTAACTGTTTATTTATATGAATATAAAGTTTCCGAGCACGTAGGTAAGTATCGTGGGCACTTGAAATTTAATTCTTTATTTTTTACCCACGAACATTTTAGTTTAAGTTGAGGTTTCGGAAAATGTTAAAGATAATCGTTTCACGCCGCCTTTCGGCACTCTTTACGGCGCACACTTTGAGAACTGTTGCCCTATGCACTTCGCAAGTACATTGTTAGTACGATGTCACTCATGATTTGTTTTTATTCTTAAATATAACATGTCTTAAAATCTTTTTGACTTGGCTTGGCTAAACATGTAACGAAAACACCTCCGCAATCGATCATAAAATTGGTATCAGTTAAATACCATTCTAACTTAAATGAATTTTGTTTATCTATAATAATAGGTATTATAAAGTGGAAAAGTTTGTTTGATGTGCTAATCATAGAAACTACCGGTCGGATTTCAAAAATTCTTTTTTTATTTGATAAAGCAATAATTAAAGAAAGCTTTATGCAGTTTAACATCGCGCTACCACAAATATATAATCAAAAATATGACAGATTACAAAAGTATTAAATAATTATCAGTTACACGTTTACGAGCCCGTGTTTTACGGAGATCATTTTATAATCATTAGTTTGGTGAACGAGCTTAGTTCGCTATTTTAAATTACGTTCATTAAAAGATAAATTATTAAAAGATAAACAGATTCAGAATAACATATTCATTAAAAACCATAGTTTTTAACTAATCTCTCCTAAACTTATTTATCAATACATATAAATAAAATTGGAGTGTCTGTTTGTAGTATTGAAATAACCGTTTTTACTACATGTATATGAATTTATACGGTACATACACCAAAATATTTTTTTATACATTCATATTTAAATTTATTATATTATATATTCATAGTTAACACAGGACAAAGTATGTCGGGTCAGCTAGTAATATAATAAATGTGAATGTAAGTATGTTTGTTACACTTTCACGCGAAAACTACTTAACCGATTATCATGAAACTTTGTACAAATATTCTTGCAGGTATAAGAAGTAAGCTAGGATACCTTTTTATTGAACAAAAAATACAATATATAAAAAAGGTACACAAAACTGGTTAAATAGTTTAAAGCTTCACGCGAATGAAGTCGCACGCACAGCTAGTTGAAATCTAAATAAAAAAAAATCATCCTAATCGTTACTGCCGTTTCCGAGATAAGCAAAATTTATACAAACATACATAAGAATTGCTCACTTAATAGTATTGTAGATATTAGATTTGAAAAAAAACCATCATTACTAATATGGTAAAAGTTAGTCGTTGCAGCTTCCTTAATGTGGGTGCGCTCAACACATAAATATGTATCTCTTACTCTTTATGTTCCAACTTGTAGGACCCAATTGCAGTCTAGTGTATTAAGAAGTCCTATCTCGCATTCACATCGACGTTTTCATTTGAAATCCGTAAATAATTTCTTCACTTTGTTCGTATTTTCCGCTCCGATTATAAGTTGAACATTGTATCATTGAACTTGCAATTAAATTAAAGTGATTCTGACTTGTCGCATTGAATCAAAGCAAACAATAAAATAATAAACGCGAATATTTTAAGTAAACATCTAGTTACGAAAGATCATTTTATGGTGCTACAAACAAAAAATAAAATTAAACAATGGATATTTTTAACTGTCTTCTTTTATACTTTACAACCAGCAAAATAATGTGAGGTAATAAATATAAATTAACTGTTGGGGCACGGTACGTCTAGCGGTGGTGGACCACCGCCCCCTGGTCAAAGTGCGACGTCGTGTATCCCCGTTTGGACGGGCGTAGAGTCCTCGTTCGTTATAAACGAGGATGCCGGATACCCGCCTCGGTGGCAGCAGGAAGATGTCAGTTTGCCGTAAGGGGCCGTAAGGATGCAATAATGCGTGAACCGGTCGAGACGTGTGACGAAATAATACTCGGAATTCTTCTCAATACACGTGAACCCGAGCCAACGGTCGATATCTTCAGGTAGTCGATCTTCTTGTTGTAGCCAATGGGCGATCGGTGACTCAATCGTGGAACATGATTAGGTAATTTTTTTTTTTTTTTTTTTTTTTTTTTTTTTCGACTGGACATACGCTGTTAGCCGGAGGGGCTTTTACAGCTTGGCAGGACTTCTTGGGGCGAGTGCTGAGGGCACTCAGCCCAGAGGCAGCGAGCACAAGGGTGCCGTTGTGGCTGGCCCTTGGCATGGACTGCTGCCGGAAGAGAAAAAATATTATAAAATAATAGGAGCTGGCCTACTGGAGTAGGCCTTCAGATAAAATACTAATTTGTTAGGTGTTAAAAATACTAATTGTTAAGAGAGGCAAGGAAGTCGGTGGAGTGGATTGTACTGTACTGTTTTGAGATTGAGTTATCGGTGTTGGATGGACGTAGTCTTCGCATTAAAACGCCCATGAACTGTATGAAACTGACTGTGAACAGAGGAACCATTATTAAAAATTACAAAGGCAAACAACTGGCAGGGCCACAGGTTTTTGGTCCCTTACAGAACCGTGTACTTAGCGTGTGGGTGTGCACGGATGGTATGCAGTGTGATGTTGTATTCTCAGTGTTGTAGAGTGTCACTGTATCGCGCGAGCAGAGTCGCTCGAGGGCTCCTTTCCGGAGGATCGGACCTAGGCTCGAGCGTCTGCAGAGGGAGGCCGCGGCGGGTGTGCGGGAGTGAAATTAACCGTAAGGCCTCGGCGGCGAGACCTGCGGTTACGCGGGCGTGTGCGCGGACACGAACGGTTTGAAGAGACGGCAGGAAGGAGCGCGTTTTCCCTAGTGATGTCGTCTACAGGATCGGTGAAGCAGTTTCGTGGCCGGCGTGCGAACCAAACGGCTTGAGGATTTGCAGTATAGTTGACTGCTTCTACTATTTCGGGATTCGAATGAGCTTCGGCTTTTTCAAAAAATTTCTTGGTGAGTTCGCGTATGTAAGCGTATATGGAAGGGAGATTCATATCTTTGTGGAGATCTATGTTGCGGGCATAAGGCGGGGCTTGGACCATTGTGCGAATGAATTTATTCTGGAAGACTTGAAGTTTTTCCAGATTTGTTATTGCTGCATGGGCAAAGACTGGGCAGCTGTAAGTCAATATTGGGCGTATGCAGGTCTTATATATTGTAAGCTTATGTCTGAGTGACATTTTGCTTTTCGAAGAAGTGAGATTACGTAGCAGGGCCGAGGCGGTGTTGGCCTTTTTGATAACGTAATCGATATGGTGGGTGAAGGTGAGATGTTTGTCGAGTACTACGCCTAGGTATTTGGTTTTATTTACCCAGGCGATATCGACACCGAATAAGTGTAATGAGCCTTCGAGTGGCTTGAAGTTGTGGGGATCGAACATGATAGCCGAGCTTTTATCTGGATTTAATCCTATGCGCCATTTGAGGCACCAGGATCCGAAGGCGAAGATGGCTTGTTGAACTCGATTTTTGAGATTGGCTCTGTGCCTTCCCGAGCTATATATGATTGTGTCGTCGGCGTAGAGGCCTACTTGGACATTATCGAAGATTGGGATGTCGCTGACATATAGATTAAATAGACAGGGCGCTAGAATGGAGCCTTGGGGGACTCCAGAGCGAATAGGATGGGGTGAGGAGAGGGCTCCGTCTACTTTGTAGCAGAAGGAGCGGTTAGATAAGTATTGTATAACTAAGTGGACAAGTCTGTCCGGAACTTGGAACTGGTGGAGCTTATATATGAGTCCTTCGTGCCAGACCCTGTCGAAGGCTTTGGCGACATCGAAGAAAACAGCGAGAGTGCGTCTAGGAAGGCGTAACTCCGTAAAGTTGGAGACTACGTGTTCCGTGAGGCGGAGAACTTGGTGGGTGCATGAATGTTTCGGCCGGAAGCCGAATTGTTGGTCCGGAAAAAGATATTTGTCGGCTACGACGACTTGGAGGCGGTTTAAAATAATCCGCTCGTATATTTTGCCTAAGGTGTTTAGTAGGCTGATCGGACGGTAGCTCTCTGGGGAGCAGGCTTTTTTGCCTGGTTTCCGGATACCTATGACGGTGGCCCTTTTCCAGACGGCTGGAAAGTGGCAATGAGATATGGCCGCATTGAGGATGCAGACCAGAAGCGCTATGAGTTTGTCAGGAAGAAGCTTTAGGACTTCATTCCTGATACCATCAGGACCGGGAGATTTCCTAGGTTTGAGTCCTTTAATTATTGAGAGGACTTCGTCGGTGGTGACCGGGTCTAGGAGTTCTGCTGGGCGGGTCTCCCTTATTGTGTGTATTGTTCGGGTGACCCTTTCCCAGTGTTCGGGATCTATGTCCTGATATTCGTAAGGGTTGGGGGAGCATTGTTCCTCTAGGGTGTTAGCGAGGAGCTCCGCTTTGTCTCTGCTCTCGAAAGCAGGGGGAAGAGTGGGGCCTCTGTCTAGTGGAGGTGTGGCTGAGGAGTAGCTGCTCTTTTGTTTGCGGACGAGCTCCCAGAAGGCCAGGTGCGATGGCTTGAGGTCCTCCAGGAGGCTGTCCCATCTTTGAGAGCGAAATTCAGAGATGTGAGATCTGACCTGTCTTTGTAGGGCGCGTAGCCGGACGCGGTTCTCTACTGTCGGATAGGCGTCGTGGGCGCGAGTCGCGGCGTTCTTCTCAGTGATCAGCCTCCGAATGTCGTCGGGGAGTATAAAGCGGCGATCGTTCGCCACTTTTACCTCTTTCGAGGTTTCCTCGACGGCATTCTGGAGGTGACTGACCAGGGAGTCGACCGCCAGATCGGCGTCGGCCGGCGAGTCTATCACGTCTGGAATCCTGTCAAGCTCGGGAGAGGAGATGTTAGTAGCCAGGTATTGCCTAAGTCTGGGATAATCGGCAACTTTAATGGGAGGCAGGTTATGCTCGTCGGGCTGGCCGAGGAGTAGAATTACTGGGCGATGGTCTGAATCGAGTTCGTGAGCGACTTCGATGTGTCGCACCTGAAGGGCGACCCCTTTTAGGATAGCTATATCTAAAACTGAGGGTCGACAGTTGGTCTGAAAGTGTGTTGGCTCTGGAGGAGCTATCACATCGAAAGTTAGCTCGTGTTCCAAGCGGAGAAGTATTCTACCGTTGACAGTGGTACGCGGGTTATTATAATAAATGTGCCCGGAGTTAAGATCGCCGGCCACGATTACCGATTCACCGAGCGCGAAGAGCGCTTCTAGATCTGATTTAATAAGTGTTTTCTTTGGCGAGAGGTACGCTGAAACGATGTGGATCGTGGGATGATCGGTCATGCCCACTCTGCATATAGATACCTCTAGGTTAGTAAGTTTAGGAGGTTCTATTCGCGTGCAATATAAAGATTTTTTGAAATATATGAGTGTACCTCCGCCTCTTGCGCCGGTGCGGTCGTCTCTTATTATTTTGTAGTTTGCGATCGCAGGGGCGCGGAACTTCGGTTTAAGTAGTGTTTCCTGTACGAGGAACACGTCGATTTGCCGCTCCTTAAGGAAGCAGGCTACTAAGTCGCGTTGGGAAGTTAAGCTACTCGCGTTAAAAAAGGATAAAGAGAGGCCCCGGGGTCTAATTTTATCCTGCATCGCGAAAACTATTTATGGGGAAGCGCGGGCAAGGTCTTGCACAGCACGTGCGAGGGCAGGGTAGGCGGCTACGGCCTTAAGTCGGTCTATTCCGACGGGAGAGCTGGCCATTTTGTCGAAGGCGATGATGTCTTCGACGTCAAAATCTTTAAGGATACCTGCGATCCAGGTTAGACCTAGGAAGTCGAAGGACGGAGCATCCGAGCTCGAAGGTACAACTCTAGGCGGTTGTACTTTAGCGGCCCACGCGGAAGGCGGGGCTTGTGATGGTGTGTGCGCGGTAGTGACTCGCGCTGGACTTGGCAGGCTCGGGAAGGCCTGGGTTGAGATGAGCGGTGGCGGGGCAGGGCGCGTTGACGCGGCGTGCGCTGGAGGAGCGCGCTGTGGGACGCGCGTGCGAGTGCGCCTAGTGCGTGGGGCGCGTTCACACCCGCGATAGTTCGCGGGGTGACCGGCCTTGCCGCATAAGACGCAGCTCGGTGGCTCTACCGTTTCCGGCATGCGGGGGCACTCCTTTGTGGAGTGATCTCCTAGACATTTGACACATCTCGGCTTGATGTGACAGTTTCTCGCCGAGTGTCCGTAGGATTGGCATGATTAGGTAACGCCCCTTCGGAGGTTACCCATGCCGATGCGTGACTTTACAGAGAGCCACTCGATCGCGACGCTTTCTAATTTCTATGCGTTTCTATTTTCACTACCGTTGGCTCGGTTTCTGCGCTATATTTATTTTATTTCATATAATATCCTTAATATCTATATACAATCTTATACCCTAGGTTATACTCTATCTTATAAATATCACTTATCCTAGGATACACTCATAATACTCGAGATCGAGCAATACTTACGCTAAATTTTCTCTATTTCAATTTTTCTCTATCACGTTCTTACTATATAAATTTACATATTCCCATATTTCGGGTTTCTATATCAAAATACAAGCAACGCGATGTCTCTATTGTTGGATTTCACACTTGTCGTGTGAAATCCCTCAATTCTCTATACATATTTTCCGATCTAATATTTAGGTAAGTATTGCTCGGTAAATTATCTATTTTAAAACTAACATGCACGATAATCTTAAACATATCTATAGTCTAATCATGCAAACATCAATTTTAATATAAATATACATAAAATACGCGAAGGAGACGCAAAAAACCTACTCGGCACAATCATTACCTGAACTCCCACAAATCCTAGGCAAATGAATGTGTGCGCCCCCAACGGTAGACGTCGATCACAACGTACGCCTTATAACTTTAAAATAACATTATTTTCTCCTTTATTAATATGTCTCAATATTCATAATATTAATAATCTCAATAATCTCGATACTCTCAATAATCTCAATAATCTCAATAATCTCAATATTGTTAATTCTCAATACTCCTATCTCAATATCTATAAGCTTAATGATAATTCTCAATGCTCGATCTCCATACTCATATTCTTAATACTTATATTTTCAATATTTATATTTATATAACGCGTAGTCAGTCTCGATACTTATGCTAACACAAAACACTGTTTATTCGTCCGGTACAAGTTAATACTCGAACGAGAACTCGTCTAGCGTCTCAGGGGCTCTCCCTACGGTAACGCGTGCGTCCTATTTACCATCAGCGCCACCTGTGCGGAACTATTATTCCGGACGCCATTTCTATTTTTGTATTAACTAGTTATAGCTTTTATGCGTCGCTAACATTAACTAAAGTTACGTTAAACACATGTTGCAACGATAGAAAATATATAAAAATTGTCTTCGAAGTAAAAATAAAATCAATTTCAAAAAATGTTACGCAGTCATCAGGTAATGCCGACAGAAGTGAAAACTTAAACCATTGTTATAACAAAGCTACTGATATAACTTGTTTTTCCGGTAATTTTTAAATTTAATTTATTTTCGAAATGTATAATTTGTTTATTTGTAAATTAAAACCATTAATTAGTCACGTCTTCAGGTATATCGGATAATTTCTTTAAGCATTCTTAACTTCAAATATATTTTTATAGTTAACAGGAGCTAAGCTGCATTGAAAAATTTACAAAAACGGGCAAATTACGCCGCCTAGATATTTTTCAATACCATATAAATAACCATTAGACGATAACCTAGACGCTCACATCACAAAATATTAGTCATAAGGTATAAGAAAATATTATAATACTTTTAATGAATAAATAAGAAATCTGTAATAAGAAAATAAGTATAGACACAACCTATAAATTTGAAAAAAGTCCGCAAAATATAAAATTTCAAAGCCACACACACACACGAATTAAGTCACCGTGCACAGCTAATATTAATATAAGTAATACAACTGCTATATTTTAAATAACATTCAAAACTAAACATACGAAGATAAGCTAATGGAGTTCTAGATACTGTTCTTAATTTCGCAAGAATTTTCTTTTCTTTTTCCAATTAACTAACGCTGTAGACCTAAAAAGTGTCAACTGCTTGTTAGGCTCTCTAGAGAACACAAAAGCCTTTGAGCCGAACAAACGACTATACAAAACCCGTACAGAGAATTAATTAACACTGTTTTCGAGCTAAATATGCATTTATACATGAAATAATTATGTATACGTAATTAGTGTTTAGATAATATTACCAAATCTAGCTACACCAAATCCTACTTAAGTAAAACATTCCTTCGTATACTATATTAATGTCAGTATAATTATTTTGAGCCTAGACTATTTTCCATTATTTGATATATTTTTAATGTTTCGCGTAGTGCTGGTAAAAGTATACACGTATATTTTACCAATAAACATAGTAAAAAATTAATATTTTGCACTCGTTTTTATGCAACTTAATCAACTTAAAAAGACAGTACCAAATTTTGTTTATAAGTAATTAACCATTTGTACCTTTTAAATAGATAAGCAGATTATGTTGTCCAAATCTGTGAGTAATATTAAAATATGTAGACTAGTTTATTGGCTAGATAATACAAGAGTTGTTCTAAAAATCATAAAAGGAAAATCAATATAGAATAATAATAAAATCATACCTTTTAATATATTATTTATAAAACTTGGATCACCTTTTATTTAAACCTTTGACACAGTTCGATAATAAAAATAATTCTATAACACCACATAGGAATCATTCGACACTCATAAAACATAAATCAAAGCAGCACTTTTCAAACGTTCAAATATATCAAAATATTGTGAAATCACACATAGAAGCAATCACAAAATACTTTCTATTACATAAACTAGCACTTTCACTCGGTCTTCAGCGAGCGCAGAAGAGCCTGCTAATCTGACGCGGGAACCAGTGCAAGCTCACCAACAAACGATGACTGAATTATTGAACTGTCTATTGGGTTGTCCTTGCACCGCTGATTGTTGCACTGTTCTGTAATGCGCTTAGCAGTACGTACACGACTCTGGTTCGTTGAAAAGCAACGCCTACAAATTTTCGCTTTCCCAAAGCTTCCTTGACGAAAACATCTGTTCAACACATGCGTTTCAAGCGAAAGTCGGCTTTCTTCACCATAGCACTAAACTCTTTTAAATTACATTTACCGCCTCACAACAACTTTCGGTATCGTTTAAAATATTTATTTTTGTTACTCAAACATTGTGCGAGTGTTATAAAGTCATTAAGGCGATTCAGAGCTTTGAACTGTATTATTTACAAATAATTATGCATTGTATGACTGACCTTTTATAAAAACACCTGCAAGTAATGTTATATTGTAGGTATCTGCTTATACATTATTATTACTCACGCATCTAGAGTTAACTAATAATGTTTATTTACTAGTAAATAAAATCAAAAAGTAATTTATAATTAAGTAAATGCATTAATCCACACACAATACTCGATACCATCCAAAGAGCCGCTGGATAGAACTACGTTCATATAATACAGTGTTCGTAGACCCGTAAAAAAATATTGTAGAGCTGTAAAACTATTATATTGAAATATAAAATGATATTTCATTACTATCTTCTTAAAGCGCAATTTATTGAAAATGTAGTTCGTTAAAATACTAGGATTACCTAATGTTTACATAGATTAGCGTAACATTAACCAATCATATTAATGTATGTCTAAACATATAGTAGTTGGCTGTGCTGTCCATAAAAAAGATTGTACGCTTAGTAATGAAGATTGAAGAGATCATGTTATTATATGAAATTATTGTATAAGTACAATAATTATTGTATTCTGCCAACACAAACAAAAAAATTATAAAGTTAAAAAAACAGGAATGTTAATTGAATTAGAAACTATAACCAAACTACATTATAATTCTCATATTCATATATCTACATTTAAATCTAAACTAAAATTATAAATTATACGATATATTGCGATGAGGATGTCCGTAAAGAATACAATATTAAAATCCACGTTAATAAACAAAAAAGGTAGATCTAAGCTACTTAATTATTGGATTAATCTATTGTATCTTTATTTGTTTTGTAATCTTTTGTATTGTTTTTTATTTTAATTAATTTGAAATGTTTCGTAGGTCCTGTGTGATACAGGTAATGTATGTAAATTATCTACTGAAACAAAATAGGGACGTTTCAAGTTATTTGGTAATCGGCAAGCGATACTTGATTTATGAAATTAATATAGCCTATAGGTCACAATTTTGTACATGCAAGCAACAGAATCTATAAAACATAAACAATTATAATAAATTGATTCCGCAGAGGACATAATTAAAATTGCTGCGTTCCTTTGAATACGCACTCGGTAATGGGAAGTCCGCATCAGAACAAGTCATCGTATTTTCTCCTTTTATGTTTCGTACGGACGTTATTGTGATCCTTCAAGTGACCAGCAGAGGTTTACAGTGTTTTAGCATTATTATATGGACAACGGCGGCCGCCAATATTATAACAAAGTGTAGTGCTGCACCAGCTTAAAATGTCTCTATTTATCATATATTGCACTTGTAAAATAGTATATATTAACACATATCAAGAAAATCACTATTTTTAACACTCATAATACTTTTGGAGCTATTTTTGTTATTTAAACTAGTTAAAAAACTGCTCTGTGTTGGACGTCTGTGTGTCTGTATGTGCGGATCCTGTATGTTATCACGATAACGTTCGAAATACTTTACTAATCCAGACATTTTTCCTTACACTTCAGTATAATTAGAAAAATAACCCTATTATTATTCACGGTCTGATTCGATGTGGTTTAATTGTTATTAAATAAATAAAAATTTTAATGTGTTCCAAAAAAACATGGTCTAATTGTGGTGATGAACATAACTAGTTAGATCTATTATACGATATCTAAAATTAGAACAGTATTTATTAAGAACTAGCTGACCCGACAGACGTTGTCCTGTCTTATCTAAGAATATTGAATTACAATTGGTATAATTAATAAGAAAAGTATTACTCAAAAACATAGTATAATTATTATTGTAATGGTCTTTGACAACTGACGGTTATGTAAAATAATATTGGCGTTAAGTTTTTATAAATTTCCTAATGTTCCACTCCACTTCCTTAATTTTTTCTTAGATTAAAAACTTCTCCTGACAATAATTACAATAACAACAAAAAAAGAATTAGCGAAGTTGTTCCATCCATTCACGCGCGATGACGACCAAGGGAAATAGAGATTCATTTTTATATATATATATATATATATATATATATAGTAGTAGCAAAAATACGTGTTCGTGCAACGACAGCCTGTAGCGTTAGTTGATTGAAGATTGATTGAATAGAGTGAATATTTTCAGTTTATTTAAGTTAAAATATAAAATAGAAATTTATGAAAGTGACGTATCAAAGTATCAGTGTAATTTTTTAATCTTTGTATTTTGTAAATGTATCTTGTATAAAGTTATATATATTTAGCGAAGCATTATTTATATAATTATTCTTGTCACTGAGCAGTTTCGTAGTATTTAAAAAAAGTCATCTTGTCACATAGAGCTGCGTAAATTTATTGCGGGCAATTGTTTGCCTATACATAATTTTTTAATTTTATGTTGTTCATCAGATTTAGTTAATATAAATAAAACGTCAACAGGTTTTCGGAACACAGACTCACCTAATACAAAAATATCCTATGGCCTGCTGGCGACGAACAATGCGTAATTAATAGATTTCTGGTAGATAAAAATTAAAAAAATAACAATTAAATGTTCCATATGTTGTGGCGCATTAACGCCTTAAACAATTAAGATTAAACTACGTATTTGTACAGGTTTTTACTTTTTGAGTTCGCTTATATATTTGTATTTCTCGCAACAATGCATAACATTAAAAAAACATGTTTAACAAAATTATTTTCAAGAATTTTATGTCCGATCTAACGCTCACATATTTTGTAAGATGGCGTTGTATACCATTTTTTATATAGTTGAAATTAAATAATGACAATTATGTGATACATGACAGTCCTGAATTGTTGAATAAAATATTCTTAATTGTTCCGTGTAATGGTTCACAAGTAGGCTTCACAAGTAGAAAAACGTTCCTTTTAACACAATGCAAAACTTACTTAGGTAGAAGTGCATTCCTCAATCTGGCGATATTATAGGTTTCGACAATAATCTTTATAAAAGCTACGACATATTTGACGACACAATCGGTTCAAAAAAAAGTTACATAAACTGTTTACTTGGTAAGGTTTTGCATGGATAAATTTGATGTAGATTTTAATTTTACAGTTTTATACATACCTATTAATTTTACAATATCGCAAATATAAATTTCGATTTGATAATGCAATGACATCAAATAACAATTTGACAATACATCTGACTTGTTTGTACTTTGGAAATCTTTCTGTGTATGTGTTTTTCTCAAAAGAAATAATTTTCACTTGTTTACATGATTGTCTTGTGTTTTTTTTTGGTTATTAATCTAAAATTTTTCTTATATAATTTATTCTTATCAGTGAATATGATGCATGTCTGTAATTATTGCGCCGGCATGATTGTAATTGTTATACGCTTTATGTTTTATATTAGCTCTATGGCTGTGTAATGTTGACTTACAATATATAAATAAATTAATATGATTCGCATGTAAATATGTTTACTTAAATATATAATTTCAAAAAAACGCCAATCAAAGAATTTCAGGTATAAAAAAATAAACGAAACAATCTGAACTAGAAGTAAAACATAATCTTCAAATGTAAGAAGTTTCTTTTATATGATCATAAATTCCACTGTTTTTTTTCGATTACAACATTCCTAATAAGTCTACTATAACAATCAAGTTATGTAAAAATATTTTGACTTCATTAATTATCAAGTCTGTATATATATGTATATTGCATAAATAAGCGATGATAGCTCAGTGGTAGTGTGTACGAACACCACCTCAAAGGACGTGAGCTCAAATCCACCTATAATGAACATGAGCTTATGGTGAAAGAAAACATCGTGAGGAAACCATAGCATGGTGGTAGGACTTTCTCTAGTGTTCGCCTGGCTAGCAACCACCCTCAAATCGCTATAAGAGTGTTCCGGCAATTGCACTTGAGAGCTAGTCCCTCCACTAGGCTTAGCGTGTCTTCCATCTTGAGCCACATCGTCACTTAATATCAGGTGAGATTGTGGTCATAACGCTGAACTTTAAAATTCACTAATTTTCCAAATAAATATTTTCCTATATCAAGAGGACGCACTAAACTTTGTCTGGTCTGAACACAATAATATGGTTTATTAACCATTATCTTTCATAATTATATAAGATATAGTTAATTAAAATGACCACCCGAAACTATAATCTACTAATTTTATTCTTAATTATAATACAACAGTATTTTTCGCATAATTAAATGAAAAAAGTAGTACGAATTCATTTCTCATTATTTTCTTTTTGTTTTAACGACTAAGCGATATATGAAAACAGTCATAGGAATTCAAATTTTTATCGATATTAAAAAAAAAAGAAACCGTTTTTAATTTGAATTTATAGATGCTCTACTTCTATAACTTTCATGACCGACAAAAATCATTATGTAATAGTAAAAGTAAAATATATGATTGGGCGATAATTGAACTAGCAACGAAAATATAGAGATTTGGTATTGGATTTTTCTCTATTTTTTATTTCAATTAGCTAAAATATATTAGTATACATTATAGTATATTATAGCTAGTACAGTAACAGTACAGTAACTCTACTTAGGTACTACAGATCTCTATACTGGGTACATTACATGTACTAACAGTTAAAATAACTTAAATATTTAGTAATATTTTTTTTAAAGCACATGTATTTATTAGTATATTAATGATTTGATCTAAATAAGATATCTATGAATAAACTTGTATAAAATATAATATAAAATTATAATATATTAAAATATAATATAATATAATATAATATAATAAAATATAAAATAGATATCTAGTAAAAGTGATAGACTACTTCTGAGCTCGCGGCCTCTCGGGCCGGAGGGTCCGTGGTATTTTTCCCACTTTCCTACCCAATATTACCGCATACAGATTTGGACGAGCTTAGTTGCACTTAGATATTTATCAGATAACATATTCACATAGAGGAAAAGATATGAACAAAGAAAATTTACAGTATGTAAGATTAGCAGTATAGACACCTCTACCTGTTGCACTGTACTATATATAGAGTACGTACTCGACTTTGATCGGCTGGTGAGTTCGGTTCGATCAGCCACAGCGAACGGACGTGTCCGTGAGCTCTGCCGATTGTTCTAAACGATTCGACCGCTGCGCCTTACCGCGCCGCTATTGTTCTCGGTTCTTTTGTTCTCGCACCTGCGACGACGCACCTGCAACAAACCGGCTATTGTTGCTTGTTCGCGATACAGTGTCTTTGTTCTCTAACCATATTGTTTGGCTATCGTGGTAATTAAACTGAGAGATATCTCTCAGTGTTTTTGTGCCGTGATTCCAAATATTGCTTTGTTATTGTGATTAAGTGCAGTGAAATTAGTGTCACCGCCTGTAAGTACGCCGGTCACCGGCTTCCACATAAGGTAACATCTATTTAAACCTTTTTACGGGCCAAGTCCCAGTTATCTTGTGTAATTGTTCTCACTTTCATTACTATTTTTAACTGTGCATGAATAGTTTAAAATAAATTCGTGTTATAACATCACATCCAAGATAGTCGTTGACTTTCTGTCAGCCGCGCCCCCCTGCCCTTCAGGCAGGGAGGTTTTGTGACGTAGAGTCAATTTATTTCCCTTAATTCTTTCATTTTTATCTAAGATTATCCATCTCCTCAAGATGGAAAAGGTTTTGAAATTCTTGGAAAGGGAGAATCCGGAATTATTCAAGAAATACCTTGCGTCCGAACCTGCGCCCACGCAGCGCGTCCGCGCCCCACCCACCGGCGCCAACGCGCCGGCACGCCGTCCACCGTCCCCACCTGCTTCCACGACCCTACCCATCCGTACCCCCGCCACCAAGGCGACCAACCCGGCGCGTCGTCCGGCGTCGCCGCCCCTACCGCCGCGTCGCCCGAACTCACCGCCGCTGCCGCCGCGATCGCGTTCTCGCTCCCGCTCACCGGTCATCCGGCACGCGGTAGCGTCCGCTCCCCCCGCCGGCACCTCGTCGCGGCCTCCGTCGCCCTCAGCGATCACCGCCACAACATCTAAGCCTCGTCCGTTCGAGGAAATAATATCATATGCACCTAAGCCAATACCTACGGCGAATTCATTCTCGCCACTTTCTCCTGACCCGACTCCAGATGTCGACAACGAAATGGACTCGGAAATAACTAATCCCGAAACGGAATTCATAACCGTTTCAAGGGCCAAGCCCAAACAAAAACGGGTGCTATCACCCGAGACCACAGCCCCGGCCGCCGCAAAAACCATGCGAGCCGGAAACAACCGCGTCCCTAGACCGCGCGTGCCTCATTCTGCGCAAGCAGCAGCAGAGCCCACCGAAAGGGCGGTGCGCCCACCGCCCCCAGTCACAATAGCAAACAAGTCAGCGTGGCTTAATATTTCCACGCGACTTAATTCCCTAAAGATAAATTACACACACGCCCGAAGCACCCCATCCGGCATACAAATTAAAGTCCCCACAATCGCGGACTATAAAAATCTAACGTCATACCTCCGCGAAGGTAAAATCAATTTTTTTACATATACACCCGAAGAAGAGCGCCTTCTGCGCGTAGTAATCAGGCGCGTTCCGAAGGAGCTCCCAACGGAAAATATATTAGCCTCCCTTAAGGAGCAGAATCTACCAGTCCACGAGGTACACCGCATGTACCACGCAATCACCAAGGACATTTATGATCTCGTCCTTGTCACCCTGGACCGTTCCAAGGAGGGCAAGGAGATTTTTAATATCCAATCTGTGTATGGGCTCTCTGGCATTTCAGTAGAGATACCCCACAAAAAGCATGCTCCTACGCAGTGTCATAACTGCCAGTCGTACGGACACTCGGCCAGGAATTGCTACATGAAGCCGAGATGCGTCAAGTGCCTGGGAGATCACTCCACTAAGGAGTGTCGTCGCATGCCGGAGACCATCGAACCACCCAGCTGCGTCCTGTGCGGTAAGGCCGGACACCCCGCGAACTATCGCGGGTGTGAACGCGCCCCACGGACAAGGCGCACGCGCACACATGTTCCGCGCCACGCGCCTTCAGCGCGTGTCGTGGCACCAGGCCCCGCCCCTCCGCCACTTATGTCGGACCAGGCTTTCCCGAGCCTGCCAGGATCCACGCGCGTCGCTCCCGCGCAGCCAACCACTAAAGCCCCACCCACGGCATGGGCCCCCAAGCCCAAGCCACAAGCCCCGAAGGCGCCTTCAACCTCAAACGAATTTCAAGGCCTGACCTGGATAGCAGGCCTTCTACAAAGCTTCGACGTCGATGACATCATCGCCTTCGATCTTATGATCAGCTCTGCCGACGGAATCGACCGCCTAAAGGCCGTAGCCGCCTACCCGGACCTAGCTCGCGCCGTGCAAAAGCTCGTCCGAGCTTCGCCGTAATCAGCATCCGCCGTCTCTTCAAACCGTTCGTGTCCGCGTACACGCCCGCGTAACCGCAGGTCTCGCCGCCGAGGCCTTACGGTTAATTTCACTGCCGCACACCCGCCGCGGCCTCCCTCTGCAGACGCTCGAGCCTAGGTCCGATCCTCCGGAGAGGAGCCCTCGAGCGACTCTGCTCGCGCGATACAGTGACACTCTACAACACTGAGAGTACAACATCACACTGCATACCATCCGTGCTCACCCACACGCTAAGTACACGGTTCTGTAAGGGACCAAAAACCTGTGGCCCTGCCAGTTGTTTGCCTTTTTAATTTAATAATGGTTCCTCTGTTTACAGTCAGATTCATACAGTTCATGGGCGTTTTAATGCGAAGACTACGTCCATCCAACACCGATAACTCAATCTTAAAACAGTATAAAACAGTACAGTACAATCCACTCCACCGACTTCCTTGCCTTCTTAACAATTAGTATTTTAACATTTCACAAATTAGTATTTTATCTAAAGGTCTACTCAAGTAGGCCAGCTCTTATTATTTTATATATTATTTTCTCTTCCGGCAGCAGTCCATGCCAAGGGCCAGCCACAACGGCACCCTTGTGCCCGCTGCCTCGGGGCTGAGTGCCCTCAGCATTCGCCCCAAAAAGTCCTGCCAAGCTGTAAAAGCCCCTCCGGCTAACAGCGTATGTCCAGTCGAAAAAAAAAAAAAAAAAAAAAAAAAAACTTTGATCGGCTTAAATGTAAGGCAGATGAAATCGTTTTGGTTAGGTTGATTCCTCCGACATAGGACCCTCGAGCATTTCCCGATACAGTGATATTTAGGTCACGCTATTAACTTTCGTCATAGCAGAGTAGATTTCTGCTTAATTTGTTTTTTTTTTTATGGTATAGGGTGCAAACGGGCAGGCGGGTCACCTGATGAAAAGTGATCACCGCCGCCCATGAACACCTGCAACACCGGAGGGCTTGCAAGTGCGTTGCCGGGCTTTAAGGAAAGAATACACTCTCTTTTTGAAGGTCCCCAAGTCGTAACGGTTCGGAAAGACCGCCAGCGACAGCTGGTTCCACAGAGTGGCTGTGCGAGGTAGGAAGTGCCTTAAAAATCGCGCTGTTGTGGAACGGTGGACATCGTGATGGTATGGGTGAAATTTATTGGTTTTGGCGCGATGTCCGATGGTGAAATTCAGCGGCCGGGATCAATCCAAACAATTCCTAAGAACACTCCCCGTGGTAAATGCGGTGGAAGATGCAGAGTGACCCAACATCTCTACGGAGAGCCAAAGGATCAAGCCGATCGGAAAGAGCTTGATCGTCGATAATCCGAGCCGCCCTACGTTGAGTGCGGTCACATGGAAGTAGCTGGTACTGGAGGGCTCCCGCCCAGAGATGAGAACAGTACTCCACGTCGGGCAGAATGTGTGCCTTAGACAGGTTCAGGCATTGAGCCGACGTGAACTACCGTCTCGCCTTACTGAGCACACCTAGCTACTGTGAGGCTAATTTGGCCTCACCTTCCAATTGACAACGAAACTGGACAATAATATAATAATAAATACTTTATTCAAAATTGTTTTACATGTTTTACAATTGGTTTACGCAATAAACAGAAAACACAAATATCACGCGATTTATGACCACCAGGCTGCCAAACTAAGATTCCCTTATCGACGCCAAATATTCCGATACTGGCTTTGGCAGAAAGAGGAGTATTACGCGTAAACTTGTGTCTTTTAGGGGTTGAATTGGACTAAGTTAAGTCGACCCCAGTCGGAGAGTTTGGTTAACAAAGACTCGACTTTGTTAGAAGTACGAAGTTAGAATCTTTTTAAGGATTGGTTAGGACCGCGATTTCTCTTCGCTTCCACCGGCAACAGACTACGCCGAGGATTGGCCACTTCCTGGCTACCTTTTGCTCGTTGCCTCGGGCTGAGTGTTTTAGTACTCGCTCCCAAAGCTCGCTGGAGCTGTGAAAGCCCTTAAGGCTAACAGCAGATGACTTGTCTAAAGAAAATCGTTTTAGTAGCATAGTTTTCCAGCGTTTCATTGTAATAAAAGTACCAATATTCGGCAGGTCGCAACTCTGTTTTGTTCTAGGTATTTAAGCATATTATTATTTTCTAATGGTTTCGTAACTGCATAAGTACTTGCATCGTCCCACAGTTATACAAGGCCGAACTCTTGTAAATTTTAAATATGAATTATGTTTTTCCCATAACATTAATGAGTGCCTGGAGACGTTTACCGCCTCACAACAGCCTTCGGTATATAGTTTGTTCAAATTGTAAAAAAAAAGTAATGACTTTTTAAATGCTTATTTTTATGACCCAAACCTAGCACGGTTCGACCATTTACTCGATTCGGCGCTTTTATCCGTAATATTTCAAATTAAGTTTGTAGTATTCGTATCCTTTTGCAATACATTTGGAGTATATTTTTAATTAAAATAAATGTCTTATACATGTAAGATTGCATGGCCTGGCAATTGATTTATGACAATTCATCTAGCAAAAAACTAACTCATACATATATTGTTACTACATATTATATATAAGAACAAAACTTGGTATCTGCAATATAAATGGTAATTCGATTATGAAACAACTTTATAATAAAAAATATTAAACTTTAAAGTAAATGTATATAAACCAAAATGAATCTATTTCCCCTGGTCATCGCATCACGCGTGAACGGATGAAACAATTTCACTAATTTATTTTTGTTATGTTAATTATTGTCAGGAGAAAAACCTTACGAATGAAAAAATTTAAGAAGTTAAGCGAAACTTAATATATATATATATATATAATATATATATAAATGAATCGCCGAAATGTATGTATATGTATAACTTCCGAACGGCTGCACCAAATTAAATAATTCTTTATTTATTGTGTTCGTTATTATCAGGACATGGTTTGAATAAAGGAAACAAAACCCGTTTTTTATTAAATCTCATAATATGAAAAGTGAGTGAATGAATAGAATAGAAGATTGTGAGGAATCTAATTATCTATATAAACTACTATACTACTACTACTAATGTCTAAAACGATTGCATTCGTTTATATTTGTTAAAGGATTCTAATAAGAAGGTTTCGTAAGGATAGAAATGTTAAGAAAATTGCGAAGAAAATTATAAAATTGCAAAAACCCAAAAAATATCAAAAGTTTGATAATTGTATACATTTTACAAAACGGCATTACATTTCGCAATTATCACAAAACAGTATATTAGTTTTTTTTTTTCATTGTATGTAATAACGAGTAATTTGTTTTATTACAAAAATCAATATAACCTAGATAAAGATCTTGGCTTGTGTTAGACAGCAGTAAGTTCTATATTAAAGCGTGTATCTAAAGCTGCGCTAGCAGGCTCCTACCAGTTTTGACTGGGTAGAGAGGGAAACACGAGTAGTGTTGGCGCGCGTCGAAACGGGGCCACGTAAACCTACATCCGTTTTACAACACTCAGGCACTGTTCGGAGTTTCCCTTTCTTACGTACGATGTACCCGGATCTGCATGGTTAGTCCATGGGTAGCTAAGAAGTTACTCTCATTTGAGATGAAATCCTGGGTGGAAAAGTTGTTCAACCTTTGCGCGCTATTGATGTTGGCGTGAATATACACACCTTATGTTACATCTAATAATATACTCTATTCAACGTAAAAACAATTTAAAACATCGGACTGATCGTTCCAGAGATTAGCCATGATAAATTAAACAAAATAAAATAACTGAAAAACAAAGTTTTCCTTTATATAATATTATATCTCTTGATAGAGTGAACCGATTGCGATGGAACAAAAACTAAGTAATACTCTAAGTTGTGTACAATCTTTTCGTATAAAAGTTATCTACATTGGTTTGTACATTTGAAAATATGTTCTGTTCACACCCGGGCTATTTTTTTGTTTAATGTTTTCGATGTACATAAATGATTTTTCTATAGATTTATTATATGTATAGATTATGTCTACGTCTGCCAGACCCAGTCAGCAAATACCAGTTTTTTATGTTCATCACTAACTTAATAGAATTTACTTATATCTAAAATACTCCCGCGATGCATTCTGCTTTTTGAAGCGATGATAACTCAGCTGGTAGTGTACACGGATGCCGCGCTAATAGACGTGAGTTCTAATCCCAGCAATGAGCCTGAGCTTTCGGTGAAGAATCGTGATGAAACCATAGCTTGGTTCAATTTCTGACGCCAAATATTTAATGGTGTATTCCAGCAGTTGCACTTGAAATCTAGTCCCTCGATTAGG
This sequence comes from Actias luna, assembly GCA_039707435.1. Lineage (NCBI taxonomy): Eukaryota > Metazoa > Arthropoda > Insecta > Lepidoptera > Saturniidae > Actias > Actias luna. The sequence goes on along the minus strand of JAZHAC010000045.1, from coordinate 134,193 downwards.
CTTAGCTGGGCGCACAGATCAGTTATTTTAAGTGTTTTACTTCTCTGTGGCAGGGCCACTAACTTGGACCAGACATCGTCTCTTAACATCAGATGAGATGATGATTATATCGCTAAACCTATAAAGTGTAAAAAATGTAACGTTCCTAACTTGCTATATTTAAGTTGATACCCTTTATACATTTAAATTATAAATTCGCTTTTGCTGCTATCGCAATGGAAATTACACATATCGTTGGCCTTTCAACCTTAGATTTCATATCGTTTTTAATTTATAAAATCAATTTTCTCAATTTAAGTAATAGTACCCGGGTGACCGAGCTCAGTTCAGTATTTTTTGTTAATTTGAAAAAAATAATAATTTAATACTTATCACATATTGATTAAACTGGTTATTTCAAAAAATAAACAAGAATTTAGTTAATCATTCCATTAGAAAATCTGTTTTTTTATCAACTGAGTTTTCACCAAATATAGGTACTATATAGGAGAATTCAAAAAAGAAAAATCTGTATAAATACAAATTTTCATTTAATTCGTTATAGCCGTTTTTTAAATACTTGTAATCTATGTACGCATATACAAGAATTGATCACTTAATAGTATGAGATTTATAAAATTAACTGACTTCGAAGTTCTTTTTTTGTTTCTGTTTATTTGAACGTCAATAAAATATTGAAATTTTATCAATTTTTAAATTGCCTTTCATGTGTTTTTTATTTTGAATTTGACAACGTTAAATAAATTTAATAATATAGCTGTTGCTAGCTCACAATATATGTTTAAAATTTCTACTACACCTGAAAGTATTTTTTTTTCTACATTAGCTTAAACTTCAAACCAAATACAACAAGATATTCAATGTTATAATTTTGGTACCGTTAAAACTTATCAGTATTTATATTGAGTATCAGTATTTATATGAGGATATAGTAATATTAAACAGTTTACATTATGTTTCAGTAGTGACATAGGGCTAAGCTCCGGTTATGTATAATAATTAAATCCTCCTGTATGTTAATTAAATGCTACACACTTGTGATCATTACAAACAAACTTTATTTAAAGGGAAAAGCAATCTATTGTAATAAATATATTTGAATTATTTATTTATTCAATTCATACACACGTATAATATTAACAGTTAAACCAAAACATATTATATGCTACAATTACAAGATAGCTAGTTTAAACTAGCCACTAATATTTCCGCAATTTCTTTATGTTTCGTCAGGCTATCACTGAATATATCACTTTCCTGAGACAGAAGGTTCACTATGCACATGCCCCTTGGAATTGGTGCATTATCTAACAAGTTAGTGCGCGCTTGCGGCTCGCATAGCAGTGCTGGTTTGCGCCGCTTCATAATATATTCGTCGGGTACGCACAACTTCAGGCCGGCAAAAATATCAGGCTGATGTATTTTGCTTCGTAATACCTTGATTAAATACGTAAATAACGCGACGTTCCTCCATACCTCCAACCGATAATAGCCGACCATACCCAATATGAATAACGTCGGTTACATCAAAGGATAGTAAGGGTAAACACCGTATTGCTTTTAGTAGAGAAATTATTTATATTATATTATAGATTGCAAATTATTGAAGTCGATTCTAAGTGACTGCGAAGATAATATAAAACCAAGTGACTTAAAATCTGTTATGGAAATATCCACTATATAATGTGTAAACCTCAAATCTGGTACCATAATAACACCGAGATCCCTGCGACCCGCTGCAAAATTAAATTATTTATTTTATATGAGTAATGTAGTGGACTGCGCGCTCGGCTATACGTCATTGTACTACACTTTTCCAAATTGAAATACAATTTATTGTCATTAGCCCAATCCGTCACTTTATCTATGGCACTCTGTAGTAGTTCACAATCAGATATATTTTTAATAGGTAGGAAAATCTTAAGATCGCCTGCAAAGAGCAAACATTGTGCATTATGTATATTAATGGAAAGATCTTTAATGAAAATTATAAAAAGTAGGAGTCCTAGATTACTAGCTTGCCATATACCAGAGTATATAGAATACACTTTAGAAGTATAACCAGCGTATTCAACATATTGTTTACGTTTTTTTTCAGATAATTTGAAAATAATGTTAGCAAATGTGGTGTAAAACCAAATCTAGCAAATTTTGTTAATAGCATATCGTTGTCAATGGTATCAAAAGCTTGCATACAATCGAAGTATGTCGCATGCAATTGTCCTTCAACGTCAACAAATAGCGCCACGTGATTGACAAACGACATTAATTACTGTCCGTACTGCGTCCTGGTCGAAAACCGTCTTGACAATCCGATAGTTGCTCCCGGATTTGAGAATAAAGAGAACAATGTAAGATTGATTCAAAAACCTTAGCGAAGGCTGACAGTATAGCAATCAGTCTGTACCCACTAATCTCAAACCCGGCACCTCTCTTAGTTCCTGGAATAACCCTCGTAATCTTCCATTCATCGGGAAAATAACAATTCTATATACCTACATTAAAAATGTACAATAACGGATGTTCAAATACTGCGCGACAATCCGTAACTTAATAAGGCTGTATCCCATCGAGTCCAGGGGAAAACTTAGGCTTAAGACATACCAGTGCATCCCTTACGTCCCATAGTATTAGCTGAGAGATATGCACCCTCGCTGCGTCAGCGACATTCGCACCCATACGCTCTGCTTCCACCGGCTCCAGTCGGGGAGCGTTTACACTGTACACAGAATGAAAGTAGTCCGCAAATCGCTGTGCACATTCTTCATCCCTTAATGTCTCACCGCGGTCTACCAAGCACGTACTACTACGTGACTTGCGTTTAGCTTTGATTACGCTCCAGAATGATTTTGGGTCTATAACACTATTCAAGTGTAGTTTATTTTGATGGGATTCAAATGCGAGAGAAATTTTAAACTTCACTTGAGCCCGATAGAAGGAAAACGTATCGTAGTCGCATTTTGATTATTTAATTTGTACAATTTATGAAACTTCCACTTTTTTTCTAATATCATATATTAAATCGTGCGAGTACCATATCGGATAATTATACTTTGATGAACTGAATCTATGCTTCTTTGTCGGTACACAATTGTTTTATATTTAATTTAATTACATTATAAAAGTGTTTTATAGTGACATTTGGATCGCTAATCGTGTAAAGCTGTTCCCAATCAATACTTGTGTTAGCATTATCATTGGTCGCCGCTTTGTTTTTAGCGTTATCGTTGATCTTCTCTATACATTAAATGTCATATTGCATGGGTTTCAATATTCACACGTTAGTTCAAAATAACTTCTTGGATTTAAATTAATATTTACATTTGGTTATATTTAACTTTATAAATTCAAAGTGTATATTTAAATCGCTATGAGCAAACCCTCTGTCGCTATGAGCGAACCTTTACAGTGCAAGGTGCACATGTATCTCGCTATGAGCGAAACTCTAGTCAATATGCACATGACGTCGCTATGAGCGAATTCTGAAGTGCAAAGTGTACATTTAAATCGCTATGTGCGAACCCTCTGTCGCTATGAGCGAACCTTTACAGTGCAAGGTGCACATGTATCTCGAGCTATGAGCGAAACTCTAGTCAAAGTCACGGGACGCTACGGTCAACCTCCAAAATCTACGTATGCAATGTGGCAGCGTGCTAAGAGGCAGTGTGAGGGATTTGAAAGATTGGCCACTCAGTGACGCATAGAACACAGTGAATCATCGAGGGCAGTTATTCATCGTACGTAGATGGAGTGTTACCGAAGGGACGTAAGATTTATAATTTCTATTACTGACGCGATTCTTTTGATATCTTTATGTCGGGAATAATTTATACTGAGCGGAGAGAGAAACAAGAGTAGTGAAAGTGAGTCTTTACAATTGTCGAAAGGCGCCTTCTTAAACTAACATCCGTGTCACTAGACTCAAACGCTGTTCGTGTTATCTTCTCTGTACCACAATATGACTTTCATCGTGTAATTGTTATGATCCAATTAATCTTTTAAACTACTACCTAGCTATTAGGCTTCTATGCCTATATACATTGGACGTTGTACTATTAAAATTATCTTTTTATATAAAATGATCTGTTATGTATCGCGGGGACGCGAAAAGTTGTCAGGATGGACGAATGTTAGCATTATCATTGGTCGCCGCTTTGTTTTTAGCCTTATCGTTGATCTTCTCTATACATTAAATCTCATATTGCATGGGTTTCAATATTCACACGTTAGTTCAAAATAACTTCTTGGATTTAAATTAATATTTACATTTGGTTATATTTAACTTTATAAATTCAAATTGTAATAAAGAGGTTTTATATAAATTGTTTTAATAATCTATTTCAAGTGTTAGGCTTTTTCATTGGTCGCCTCTTTATTTTTGATGTATCATTGATCGTCTCTTTACTTTAAATTTCATATTACAAGGGTTTCAATATTCACACGTTAGTTCAAAATAACTTTATAGATTCAAATTGATATTTACATGTTTGGTTAAAAATAACTTTATAAATTCAAATTGTAATGACGAGATTTTATAAAAATTGTTTTAATAATCATATTCACACTAGTTCGCTTTTAGCGCTTTTAGTTTCCGGTTGTGGCAATATAAATATGTCTTATAATACTGAGGCAGGGACAGGGAGAGTTCGGTTCGATCAGCCACAGCGAACGGACGTGTCCGTGAGCTCTGCCGATTGTTCTAAACGATACGACCGCTGCGCCTTACCGCGCCGCTATTGTTCTCGATTCTTTTGTTCTCGCACCTGCGACGACGCACCTGCAACAAACCGGCTATTGTTGCTTGTTCGCGATACAGTGTCTTTGTTCTCTAACCATATTGTTTGGTTATCGTGGTATTTAAATTGAGAGATATCTCTCAGTGTTTTTGTGCCGTGATTCCAAATATTGCTTTGTTATTGTGATTAAGTGCAGTAAAATTAGTGTCACCGCCTGTAAGTACGCCGGTCACCGGCTTCCACATAAGGTAACATCTATTTAAACCTTTTTACGGGCCAAGTCCCAGTTATCTTGTGTAATTGTTCTCACTTTCATTACTATTTTTAACTGTGCATGAATAGTTTAAAATAAACTCGTGTTATAACATCACATACAAGATAGTCGTTGACTTTCTGCTAGCCGCGCCCCCCTGCCCTTCAGGCAGGGAGGTTTTCTGAAACAAAAGTCACATCATTGTTCTTAATTCTATAAGATAGTCCATCTCGTCAAGATGGAGGATCTTTTAAAATATTTAGAAAAAGAACGCCCAGAGATACTGAAGGGGTATCTTGCATCCAAAACTGCGCCCGCGCCCCACCCACCGGCGCCAACGCGCCGGCACGCCGTCCACCGTCCCCACCTGCTTCCACGACCCTACCCATCCGTACCCCCGCCACCAAGGCGACCGTCCCGGCGCGTCGTCCGGCGTCGCCGCCCCTACCGCCGCGTCGCCCGAATTCACCGCCGCTACCGCCGCGATCGCGTTCTCGCTCCCGTTCACCGGTTATCCGGCACGTGGTAGCACCCGCTCCCCGCGCCGGCACCTCGTCGCGGCCACCGTCGCCCTCAGCGACCACCGCCACAACATCTAAGCCTCGTCCGTTCGAGGAAAAAATATCGTACGCGCCTCGACCGATACCTACGGCGAATTCTTTCTCGCCGCTTTCGCCGGACCCGACTCCAGATGACGATAGTAAAATGGACTCGGATATAACTAATCCCGAAACGGAATTCATAACCGTTTCAAGGGCCAAGCCCAAACAAAAACCGGTGCTGTCACCCGAGACCACAGCCCTGGCCGCCGCAAAAACCATGCGAGCCGGAAACAACCGCGTCCCGAGATCGCGCGTGCCTCATTCTGCGCAAGCAGCAGCAGAGCCCACCGAAAGGGCGGTGCGCCCACCGCCCCCAGTCACAATAGCAGACAAGTCAGCGTGGCTTAATATTTCCACGCGACTTAATTCCCTAAAGATAAATTACACACACGCCCGGAGCACCCCATCCGGCATACAAATTAAAGTCCCTACAATCGCGGACTATAAAAATCTAACGTCATACCTCCGCGAAGGTAAATTTAATTTTTTTACATATACACCCGAAGAAGAGCGCCTTCTGCGCGTAGTAATCAGGCGCGTTCCGAAGGAGCTCCCAACGGAAAATATATTAGCCTCCCTTAAGGAGCAGAATCTACCAGTCAACGAGGTACACCGCATGTACCACGCAATCACCAAGGACATTTATGATCTCGTCCTTGTCACCCTGGACCGTTCCAAGGAGGGCAAGGAGATTTTTAATATTCAATCTGTGTGCGGGCTCTCTGACATTTCAGTTGAGATAGCCCACAAAAAGCATGCTCCTACGCAGTGTCATAACTGCCAGTCGTACGGACACTCGGCCAGGAATTGTTACATGAAGCCGAGATGCGTCAAGTGCCTGGGAGATCACTCCACTAAGGAGTGTCTTCGCATGCCGGAGACCATCGAACCACCCAGCTGCGTCCTGTGCGGTAAGGCCGGACACCCCGCGAACTATCGCGGGTATGAACGCGCCCCACGGACAAGGCGCACGCGCACACATGTCCCGCGCCACGCGCCTTCAGCGCGTGTCGTGGCACCAGGCCCCGCCCCACCGCCACTTATGTCGGACCAGGCTTTCCCGAGCCTGCCAGGATCCACGCGCGTCGCTCCCGCGCAGCCAACCACTAAAGCCCCACCCACGGCATGGGCCCCCAAGCCCAAGCCACAAGCACCGAAGGCTAAGCCTTCAACCTCAAACGAATTTCAAGGCCTGAACTGGATAGCAGGCCTTCTACAAAGCTTCGACGTCGATGACATCATCGCCTTCGATCTTATGATCAGCTCTGCCGACGGAATCGACCGCCTAAAAGCCGTAGCCGCCTACCCGGACCTAGCTCGCGCCGTGCAAAAGCTCGTCCGAGCTCCTCCGTAATCAGCATCCGCCGTCTCTTCAAACCGTTTGTGGCCGCGCACACGCCCGCGAAACCGCAGGTCTCGCCGCCGAGGCCTTACGGTTAATTTCACTCCCGCACACAACGCCGCGGCCTCCCTCTGCAGACGCTCGAGCCTAGGTCCGATCCTCCGGAAAGGAGCCCTCGAGCGACTCTGCTCGCGCGATACAGTGACACTCTACAACACTGAGAATACAACATCACACTGCATACCATCCGTGCACACCCACACGCTAAGTACACGGTTCTGTAAGGGACCAAAAACCTGTGGCCCTGCCAGTTGTTTGCCTTTTTAATTTTTAATAATGGTTCTTTTGTTTACAGCCAGATTCATACAGTTCATGGGCGTTTTAATGCGAAGACTACGTCCATCCAACACCGATAATTCAATCTTAAAACAGTACAGTACAATCCACTCCACCGACTTCCTTGCCTCTCTTAACAATTAGTATTTTTTAACACTTAACAAATTAGTATTTTACCTAAAGGCCTACTCCAGTAGGCCAGCTCTTATTACTTTATATAATATTCTCCCTTCCGGCAGCAGTCCATGCCAAGGGCCAGCCACAACGGCACCCTTGTGCCCGCTGCCTCGGGGCTGAGTGCCCTCAGCATTCGCCCCAAAAAGTCCTGCCAAGCTGTAAAAGCCCCTCCGGCTAACAGCGTATGTCCATTCGAAAAAAAAAAAAAAAATGAGGCAGGGACAGTGGAGCTCCGGAACGAATCAGTGGACTGAAGTATTAGTGATATGAAGAACCAAGTAGTACGTGCTGCCTATTAAACAAGACGGTTAAGATATAAGGATAATTTACAATTTCAGAAGAGGGAAAACATCAAGGTTTTTTAAATTGGACTATTTACTTCCACCTTGATGTAATCTTACGCCCGCAATAAGGTATGGTGATTATTATTATTTCTACCCACGGTCATATTCTGGCTTAAAAGTATCATAAATAAATAAATAGTCACTTAAAATCGTGAACACCTCTCATTTTTATTAAAAAAATGATATAAAAATGAGAGACTCACTAAACTGTATATTAAATGTTTATTTTTTACTCTTTTCTTGAATGCTGGATTTTGAATTACCTAATATTTAAAATCGTGAAAGTCGCGTTTTATAAAAATAAAAAAAACAGCAAATGACTCACGTATGTATATTAGATGCTTATTTACTGCTGTTGAATTTTGAATATCACTACTATTTAAAGTAGTGAAGAGTCTTTATTAATAAAAAAGTAGAAATTTATTTTCTGTTCTTTTGTTGAATTTTAAATAGCCTAAAGAGTCTTTATTAATAAAAAAGTAGAAATTTATTTTCTGCTCATTTGTTGAATTTTGAATGGCCTACTAATCAAAGTCGTGTACATTGTGTCTTTTAACATAAAAGAGTAGATGTTTATTTTCTGTTGTTTTGTTGAATATGATTTCTGAAGTTGTGATAATTATTTCAGGTCTTTGATCACTATATACGGATAAATGATACCTAATGACCGGTCCAATAGTGGACGGAGGTCTTATTTTCTGCTGTTTTGTTGAATTTTGAATTACCTACTATGAAAGTAAATACTCGGTTGTGATAATTATTTCAGGTCTTTGATCACTATACGGATAAATGATACCTAATGACCGGTCCAATAGTGGAGGGAGGTCTTATTTTCTGCTGTTTTGTTGAATTTTGAATTACCTACTATGAAGTAGATACTCGGTTGTGATAATTATTTCAGGTCTTTGATCACTATACGGATAAATGATACCTAATGACCGGTCCAATAGTGGACGGAGGTCTTATTTTCTGTTTTGTTGAATTTTGAATTACCTACTATGGAAGTAGATACTCGGTTGTGATAATTATTTCAAGTCTTTGATCACTATACGGATTAATAATACCTAATGACCGGTCGAAGAGTGGACGCAGGTCCAGTGAAAGAAGATCAGTCATCTTAAAAGACAGATTTGAATCGGAGGCGACAAACCAAAAGAGGATTTATTTCATCTGTGCATTCTCAGCACTCTCAATGTAGAGAAAAATTTACTAACGACAATGCTGTTCCGAAACTAGATTCTGAATTGAACATCCAGACAAACTACTACCTGAATTATACTAATAAATTCTTAGGTATTCTGAGGGGTGTCAAACCGTTTAACCGATTAGATATCTTTTATGATTGGTATACTTTTATAAACTTGTGGTAAGTGTAAGATTTCATTGATAATTGATGGTACAAAAAGATTTCATTGGTATTGATGGCACAAAAACTTACGTTGGAATACAACAACGTACCTATTAATTTTACTTTAACTATGACCTATGTACTGTATTAACTATGATCTATTTACTGAACAAATTGCTACAGAGGTACCTCAGATATAATGCATATGTGAATGTGGTAAGTGTAAGATTTCATTGATAATTGATAGCACAAAAACTTACGTTGAAATACAACATCGGTCCTGATAATTTTACTTTAGCTATGACCTATTTATTAAATTAACTATGATCTATTTACTATACAAATTGCTACAGAGCTACCTCACATTTTATATAAAAGTTGGTACGTTTAATGTTAAGAATGGCAGTGGATATTTAATTATTTTATTCTAAACTATGAGAAAAAACCAATTCAGATTAAAGAGTCTGTCTTGGCTCGTGATTGTACTGTCCAAGCAAATAATAATGTAGAGAAGATTAATAAGGTGTACCTACACTAGACGAGTCGAGCATGAGTGAAGCGTGAACTGAGCACAACGTCGTGTAACAACTTTACCTTTCCTGTGCTCCGCCAGATGTCGGATTTTGTTTGATGAAAAGACAGAATATTTTATTATTTCTTCGCGGTGTGCTCGTGGACGTGTTTAGTGATAGTCGTTTATCGGTCGAGCAGCACGTTGTGGAAACGAACGTCGTAGAAACGTAGAAACTTAGAAAAGATGATTGTTGCTTACAACCAACTGATTTGTATCACAATAGTCTAATGTGGGGGACCCAGGGATAAGGATTACTATGAACGATTACCCCATACTTGGGCAAGGATGTTGGTTTATTGGCTTAACTAATTAGGAAATGAAATATTATTGTACTACAAGATACGGGACTAGTCGTCTATCAACCGACCTATAAGTTCAGTCATTCTGAACGATAGTTATTGCCACTTTAGTGAGATTCAGAACATAAGTGTTGGAGTTGCGCTATTGTGAAGTTTGATTCAAGAGTATTGTAAAATGGCATGATTCATGCCAACGCGTTGAACAAAAACCCAGCAGCCGAAAACGCAGATGTAATTCAGACCATTGACGGCAGAAATAAAGTAGCCTGATGTCGGTGCTAACTTTTCTAGCCACATTTATCTTTCGTGTCTCTATTGGAAGAACGTCTTGAGCTTGATGTACTGAGCGTTGCCACGCTGAATATGCGTATTTATCGAGCCGAGTAGCAAAAGCCTGGCTTGCTAATGACAGGTGGAATAGCGCCCCAGGCAAACGAGGTCAAGCGACGGAATAAATTGTAGCTCAATGCTACCTTCTTCTTTGTATTGAAGCATAAACGTCTGTCGGTTCCGCAATTGGAAAGTACAGGATTGTGTTTTTCTAGGATTCGGCTTTATAGCGTTATCTGCATAATACTTGCCTAGTATGGTCAACGCCTTAACAATGATCATTTTTTAACCACTTTAAAAGTGTCGCTTGTGTTGCTTGAGCTAAGGTGTTTGCATATAATAATCGCTCTGTGTGAGGTGTGGAAGGTTCTGCCTAATGTTCAACACTATACAAGACTGTAATCATTTGTTTTGTAATACTATGGCCGCATACTGTCCTGTGACTATAGAAATATCCAACGATCACATTATAATGCCGACTGTAGAAATTACCAGCTGATAAAAGACTAATGGATACAAAGTTACTATAAGTACAACGGTTATTAAATAATACTATTTATTAGCAAAGATAGCGATGAGACTGTTATAGTTATATTATCTACATGTATGTATGTTGAAAGAGTCTAATATTGGCGACGAAAGTGAAACGAACTATCGAACTTTATTTGAAAATTATCGTTATCGATAAAAATAATCAAGGATCGGTGATGTACATATCAAAAAAATTAAAAAGAAACTCATTCTATTTGGAGATATTTGGAAGTATTATCGTGAGAACATATACAGAAGTAAAACAACAGACCGTTTCCGTGAGATTAACTTGACTTCAATAACCAGTTCAGAAGTATTTACTGGTGATAAAGCGAAGTTTTATATTGTTAAATGAGTGCAAAACCGCGCATTACAGTAAGCAGAATTTAGAAAACGGTGTTTAAAAACGAAATAATGCATAGTATACAAAAGTGAAAAAAAAAGGAGAAAAACATAAATGTAAATTGCAATTTCAAGAACATAGATGATGAAAGAAATGACCGTTAGATGATAGCGTTTGTTGTAGTAATTCAGTAAGATTTGAATTATTAGTATTTAACCAGGAAAAAGAACAGGAACAAATGTTCCAATTACAAAATAAAAATAAAGTCTGAGATACTAGTTCACATATATTTATACCCAATATTTTCTAAAAAAAAAAAATTGAGTAAGAATTCTAGAATGCTGAAGAAGATAAAAGCATAGAAAAGGAATCGGAAACTTTAGACATTTTATAATAAAGACAAAGTGCTGCTGGTTAGTGTAAATAGAAAACTTTGTACATTTCGAGATTGACATGGGACCACATTTATAGCCTCCAAGATGGAGTTACAAAAGGCATATATGTACAAGCTTCATAACACAAAGAATCTCTGGAACGAGTAAGAATAGTAACTGTTGATTCAGAAGATACTTTGGTAACCGCCGCTGTACTCTCGGACGTGAGTAAAAGTTCTGTCGAATGGGTCTATATTTTATTGATAAAAGTGATGAGTGAAATTATGAAGAACGGCTTAAGTGAGGCAATGTACGCATCTTATTAAAATAAAGGTGTACGGATTCATCTGGGCATTATAAGCATAAACTGTTAAGTGCAACATACACACCAAGTTATGAGTGAAGCTTCTAAAGTGCTTCATGCTAAGAGCAAGATCCACTGATGTCTTAGTGCAAAAACTTCTCGCTATGAATGGTGCCATTGAAGTACAATAGGCACATAACGTCATTTTAGTGAACCTCCTGAAATACACGAGATGCACATTTACTATGAGAGGCGTCAGCGACGTGCAATGTGCACATGACCTATTTATAAGAGTAGCTATTGAGTGCAACGTGCACATAACGTCATTATTTGTGAACCTTCTGAAGTGCGTGAGGTGCACATTAACTATGAGAGGGGTCATCGAAGTGCAATGTATACATGACCTCTATGAGAGGAGCCATTGAAGTGCAATGTACACATAACGTCACTATTAATGAACCTTCTGAGGTGCGCGAGATGAACATTTATTATGAGTATGCCATCCACGTGGAATATGCACATGACGTCGTTATGAGCGAATTCTAAAGTGCGAAGAGGTCCTGAAATACACGAGATGCACATTTACTATGAGAGGCGTCAGCGACGTGCAATGTGCACATGACCTATTTATAAGAGTAGCTATTGAGTGCAACGTGCACATAACGTCATTATTTGTGAACCTTCTGAAGTGCGTGAGGTGCACATTAACTATGAGAGGGGTCATCGAAGTGCAATGTATACATGACCTCTATGAGAGGAGCCATTGAAGTGCAATGTACACATAACGTCACTATTAATGAACCTTCTGAGGTGCGCGAGATGTACATTTATTATGAGTGGTGCCATCCACGTGGAATATGCACATGACGTCGATATGAGCGAATTCTGAAGTGCGAAGAATCGCTATGAGCGAACCCTCTGAAGTGTAAAACTGCCCATTTAAATCGCTATGAGCGAACCTTTACAGTGCCAGATGCACATGTATCTCGCTATGAGCGAAACTTAAGTCAATATGCACATGACGTCGCTACGAGCGAATTGTGAAGTGCAAAGAATCGCTATGAACGAACCTTTACAGTGCAAGATGCACATGTATATCGCTATGAGCGAAACTCTAGTCAATATGCACATGACGTCGCTATGAGCGAATTCTGAAGTGCAAAGAATCGCTATGAACGAACCTTTACAGTGCAAGATGCACATGTATATCTAGTCAATATGCACATGACGTCGCTATGAGCGAATTCTGAAGTGCAAAGTGTATATTTAAATCGCTATGAGCAAACCCTCTGTCGCTATGAGCGAACCTTGACAGTGCAAGGTGCACATGTATCGCGCTATGAGCGAAACTCTAGTCAATATGCACATAACGTCGCTATGAGCGAATTCTGAAGTGCAAAGTGTATATTTAAATCGCTATGAGCAAACCCTCTGTCGCTATGAGCGAACCTTTACAGTGCAAGGTGCACATGTATCTCGCTATGAGCGAAACTCTAGTCAATATGCACATGACGTCGCTATGAGCGAATTCTGAAGTGCAAAGTGTACATTTAAATCGCTATGTGCGAACCCTCTGTCGCTATGAGCGAACCTTTACAGTGCAAGGTGCACATGTATCTCGAGCTATGAGCGAAACTCTAGTCAAAGTCACGGGACGCTACGGTCAACCTCCAAAATCTACGTATGCAATGTGGCAGCGTGCTAAGAGGCAGTGTGAGGGATTTGAAAGATTGGCCACTCAGTGACGCATAGAACACAGTGAATCATCGAGGGCAGTTATTCATCGTACGTAGATGGAGTGTTACCGAAGGGACGTAAGATTTATAATTTCTATTACTGACGCGATTCTTTTGATATCTTTATGTCGGGAATAATTTATACTGAGCGGAGAGAGAAACAAGAGTAGTGAAAGTGAGTCTTTACAATTGTCGAAAGGCGCCTTCTTAAACTAACATCCGTGTCACTAGACTCAAACGCTGTTCGTGTTATCTTCTCTGTACCACAATATGACTTTCATCGTGTAATTGTTATGATCCAATTAATCTTTTAAACTACTACCTAGCTATTAGGCTTCTATGCCTATATACATTGGACGTTGTACTATTAAAATTATCTTTTTATATAAAATGATCTGTTATGTATCGCGGGGACGCGAAAAGTTGTCAGGATGGACGAATGTTAGCATTATCATTGGTCGCCGCTTTGTTTTTAGCCTTATCGTTGATCTTCTCTATACATTAAATCTCATATTGCATGGGTTTCAATATTCACACGTTAGTTCAAAATAACTTCTTGGATTTAAATTAATATTTACATTTGGTTATATTTAACTTTATAAATTCAAATTGTAATAAAGAGGTTTTATATAAATTGTTTTAATAATCTATTTCAAGTGTTAGGCTTTTTCATTGGTCGCCTCTTTATTTTTGATTTCTCATTGATCGTCTCTTTACTTAAAATTTCATATTACAAGGGTTTCAATATTCACACGTTAGTTCAAAATAACTTTATAGATTCAAATTGATATTTACATGTTTGGTTAAAAATAACTTTATAAATTCAAATTGTAATGACGAGATTTTATAAAAATTGTTTTAATAATCATATTCACACTAGTTCGCTTTTAGCGCTTTTAGTTTCCGGTTGTGGCAATATAAATATGTCTTATAATACTGAGGCAGGGACAGTGGAGCTCCAGAACGAATCAGTGGACTGAAGTATTAGAGATATGAAGAACCAAGTAGTACGTGCTGCCTATAAACAAGACGGTTAAGATATAAGGATAATTTACACTTGCAACTGCATTATACAAAATTAATAAATCAGTTTTTGACATCTGTTTAATATTATCCTGTATCTTCTGATGGTTTCAATGCTACTCACTTATTATTATTACAAATAGACTTTAATTTCAGGGAAACCAATACATTGGAATAAATTTTTTTTGAATTGTATCTATTGATATATGTTTAATCTTATCTTGTATCTTCTGGTGTTTAAAAATGATACTCACTTATGATTATTACAAATAAACTTTATTTTCAGAGAAAGCAATTCATTGTAATACATTTAATTGAATTGTATCTATTGATATATGTTTAATCTTATCTTGTATCTCCTGGTGGTTTAAATGATACTCACTTATGATCATTACAAATAAACTTTATTTTCAGAGAAAGCAATCTATTGTAATATATTTATTTGAATTATATCAATTGACATTTGTTCTGGTCTATAGATTTTTTGCTTTATTACTTTTATATTCGAAACATTCACCTACAAAAAAACAACTCACTTTACTATACTCAATGATGAATTTGCAGACTTTCCTATGCAAATACTTCTTTCTAGGATAAATTTGCTTATTAAAATATTTCCTCAGGATGCTTACTGCCAGTCTTTCAGGTTTTGTTGATCTCTAAATATATTTAAACACTTTATATCCGAAACATTTGCTGACAAAGTAACTTACATCTTATGATGATCCTCACTGTTAGCGACGCATAAAAGCTACGACAAGTTAATACAAAAATAGAAATGGCGTCCGGAATAATAGTTCCGCACAGGTGGCGCTGATGGTAAATAGGACGCACGCGTTACCGTAGGGAGAGCCCCTGAGACGCGAGACGATTTCTCGTTCGAGTATTAACTTGTACCGGACGAATATACAGTGTTTTTGTGTTAGCATAAGTATCGAGATCAGAACTACGTTATATAAATATAAATATCGAGAATATAAGTATTAAGAATATGAGTATAGAGATTGAGCATTGAGAATTATTAATATTAAGCTTATAGATATGGAGATAGGAGTATTGAGAATTAACAATATTGAGATTGCTAGTATTGAGAATTAATAATATTGAGATTGCTAGTATTGAGAATTAATAATATTGAGATTGCTAGTATTGAGAATTACTAATATTGAGATTATTAATATTATAAACATTGAGACGTATTAATAAATGAGAACGTGACGAATAACGTCTACCGATTGGGGGCGCACACATTCATTTGCCTAGGATTCGTGGGAGTTAAGGTAATGATTGTGCCGAGTAGGTTTTTTGCGTCTCCTTCGCGTATTTTATGTATATTTATATTGAAATCGATGTTTGCATGATTAGACTATAGATATGTTTAAGATTATCGTGCATGTTAGTTTTAAGATAGATAATTTACCGAGCAATACTTACCTAAATATTAGATCGGAAAATATGTATAGAGAATTGAGGGATTTCACACGGCAAGTGTGAAATCCAACAATAGAGACATCGCGTTGCTTGTATTTGATATAGAAACCCGAAATATGGGGATATGTAAATTTATAGAGTAAGAACGTGATAGAGAAAAGTTGAAATAGAGAAAGTTTAGCGTAAGTATTGCTCGATCTCGAGTATTATGAGTGTATCCTAGGATAAGTGATATTTATAAGATAGAGTATAACCTAGGGTATAAGACTGTATATAGATATTAAAGATATTATATGAAATAAAATAAATATAGCGCAGAAACCGAGCCAACGGTAGTGAAAATAGAAATTAGAAAGCGTCGCGATCGAGTGGCTCTCTGTAAAGTCACGCATCGGCATGGGTAACCTCCGAAGGGGCGTTACCTAATCATGTTCCACGATTGAGTCACCGATCGCCCATTGGCTACAAGTAAGAAGAGCAACTACCTGAGAAGAATATCGACCGTTGGCTCGGGTTCACGTTTTATTGAGAAGAACTCCGAGTATTATTTCATCACACGTCTCGACCGGTTCACGCATTATTGCATCCTTACGGCCCCTTACGGCAAACTGACATCTTCCTGCTGCCACCGAGGCGGGTATCCGGCATCCTCGTTTCTAACGAACGAGGACTCTACGCCCGTCCAAACGGGGATACACGACGTCGCACTTTGGACCAGGGGGCGGTGGTCCACCACCGCTAGACGTACCGTGCTCACTAATATTAAAAATGCGAAAGTGAGTTTGTTTGTTTGTTAATCTTTTACGCTGAAACGGCTGAGTTGATTATGATGCATTTTGATATAGAGATAGATGAGACCTTGGAGACGATGAAAGGCTGCTGTTTCTCGTGAAAAACTAATTGGAAGTAGAGTAAGCAGAGGGATACACTTTGCATGAAGATGTTTTATTGCGTCATCAGATTTGTTTGACAAAATCAATAAATGATTATTTTTCAAATTTTATTACAATAAATAAATAAAAGTTCTTTCTAAGATAAAATCTGAGTAACCAAACATAATGCCACGATGCCTATTATTTATTTAAATACGTATTTTTTCCAATAGTTGCACTTTGTAACCAGTCACTCCTCTGGGCTTAAATACTTTAAACTTATGAATAAAAACAAAAAATCTGGTCTTCTGCGCAGAAAATGAAAGAGTGCATTGATTTAAAATATTTTGCACGATTATTGATTAATTTATTCTTTCTTTTACTTATAATGATAATTCATAAAACACGTGCAACACAATTAAATCTGGAGTGTATTTGATTGTGTTTTACTGTTCGGTAGTCAGATTATACATTTGTAAATATCGATTTATTGATAAAAACCTATACTGTTGTATTATACGACAAAAGCTGGTATGCATTATGATAATATGACCTAAGTATCCTCGCAAAACACTACACACAACGAGAAAATAAATAGCGTGTAAGAAATACGGGTTATTAGCATTTTTGATAAAAATTAAACGTAAATGAATGAATAAATCGCTGATGGCTCAGTTGCTATTGTGTACGGACACCTCATTAATGGATGTGAGTTCGAACCTCTGCAATGAGCCTAAGCTTTCGATAATGGAAAACATCTTGATGAAACCATAGCATGGTGGTAGAGCTTTGTCTAATACCTACCTGGCTAGCTACCACCCTCAAGTTAACATCTGCTGCTAAATTCTATATGTGCGGGCAGTTACACTTAAGATCCAATCCTTTCACTAGACTTTGCGTATCCACCATTTTCGGCCACATCGTCCTTGAACATCAGGTGACATTTTGGTCATAACAATCTACAAAAAAAAAAATGCTACGTGCTACGTATTTAAAAAATTTGTGATCAACGCTGTTGATTATAGGTGTTGGATAACTTCACCAGACAGTCAATACTAGCAAACGTGAGGGGGTCCAATTGTCTGAATCTAGGGCTATTTGATAACCAACAACTGAATATCAGAAATGTTTATCGAGTTTTGCTTGTCCCGCTACCTGTTCTACTGTTAGAGAATATGTAAGAATTTGATTTGGTTACATGCTTACTCCTAAATTCCTTGCGGGAAACATTTGTTGCACATTAACTTTTATTAGCGCGGCCGTCAGCATTCGTGACCATAACATTAATATCTCCTAAAAGACATTTACCGTCTTCAAAAGGCCTTCGATATCTTGTGTTAAAATTGTAAAAGTAAATAATTTGTTTTAAAATATATATTTTTATTACTCTAATGTCCTACGCTTTATAACAATTAAGCCTTGAAAGTAATTTCGGCACTACTAAATACGGTAATGTTACTTATATTTATAAAATTAACTTTACTTTGTTAGTGGCCTTTTTATAAAATGCCTTTCTATATATTTTACAAAGTAAAGTGCTTGTTTCAATATTATAATAATTCATAATTTTTTAACCTAAACCGTTGTTAAAAATTAAAACTTTTAAAATTTGTAGGCAACGTCTGATGAAAAACTATTGATGCTCTTTAACATTTACTGGAAACTTTAATTTTTAAAACAATGACCACATGTCACAATAATTGGCAGACCTCATGGCACAGGTCTAATAGTGTCTATGCCAAGGTTCCCAATCTTTTACAATCCGCGGCGCACATACATGTTTACTATTTTGTCCCGGTGTCCTAAACTATCTTTTATGGTCGAAGTAGATAGCTACAATGATACTATTTAGGTAAATGGACTCTGTTACAGATCCATCCCTAGTACCTATGTATATTTGTAAGGAAAAAAAAAATAAGATTTATTTAACTCCATCTAGTTAATATTTTAATTACTTTTTCTCAATTTGGGAATGTAGGTTGTAAGGTATTTAAAATATGTTTAGGAAAATAAATAAATAAATAAATTCGATTTAATTAAATGTCACAAAATACGTATTTCGCTGGAGAAGTAGGCCGATGTAGTTCCATTTGGGAAGTAGGCCAAGGGGCGTGAGGGCTTGAGAGAAGTGGTGAGAAATATAAAGATCGCTAAAATCTACAAAACTGTAAGTTGATTATGATATTTATTAGATTCAGATAAAGAAATTTTCTAGTTTTGTTGAAGTCGGCCCAGAATTAATATAAATATTCTAACCGATAACTAAATATGATTTTCTGTACAAATCTGATGAATGAAAAGATATGGCATTCGCGTGTGTTTATAATGCAGAGGGAATGTGCTCTGGAGTTCACTGGAAGTTTTGTAAATAATTGTAATAACCCACATCGCTACACTTTTTCCAAGCAGACGTATTATTCAGAATCTAGATTGTTATATATTTAGTAACTTGCCAATGGAATATATCTTTCTTAAAATAATTATATAGAGAATATCTGAGGTTTGAGTTCTATTAGTTAAGAGACATGCCTAGGTAAATCATTGCACTAAATTATATTGATGAAAATATATAACATATAAGTAATAAAACCAAGATTGACAAACAAATTAAAGAAATTAAACTATAATAGTAATTCATACATTAATTGTAATTTGAAATATAACTTGTCTAGTTTAGATACTCTTCCAAGATTCCTATTTTATTCCTATATTAGTGATTTCCTTAAGGTAAATATAAACCAACTCTACATTTACAAGTATAAATGCATAGAGATTATGAAATATATCTAGGTTATAAGACTAGGTAAAGTAAGTAAATATAATAGTAATAACTCATACTGTAATTGTGTTGTAAAACATACTGATTAATAGTTTAGAAACCCTTCAGGTATTATGTGACATATGAGATGAATAAATAAGTTAAGAGAAATAGGTACCTACTTTTATAATTAAAATTCTATATATATATATATATATATATATATATATATATATATATGAACAAAAATACATAATGATTTAATTTAATCATGATATTAGTTATAAAGTTTATTATTTTCATGTAAATATACAACATAATAATGTCACGTATACATTTGTAAGATAGGTAGGGACTATTATCAATTCCAACAATAATTCATACCATATCATATAAAACGCCACTGTACATTGGTATTGTGCATGATTGTTTCAAGGTTATACTTTGCTTTGCAAAAAGGATCAAAGAATCCTTACTATATCTAAACAGTCAGCATCAAATCCATTGTTTATGTGTGTTGAATAGAGTCAATGCTACTTTACTTAACAAGCTTGTTTGACTCATACATAACTAGCCAGTAATGAACTATTCTATTTGGGTATCTGTCATTATATTAATGTAATATTGACTGGAACCAATCAGAATTTAAACTGGTTATCTAAATTTATTAAAATACTATTATATAGCACCACAATTCAGTATTGATTTGAATCACCACATATTCATTCTTTAACCAGTGCGATATTAATATTCATTTATATGTTCTGTCCACCATTTATAAAGCAGTAATATAGAATCTGAGGAGTGTTTTAGTTTTACCATCTATGGGCAGCTATAACCTTCTAACCATAATACTTGTTAGGGCGTAGCTTATCTTCTATATATCCATGTCCGTTGATCCACTCAGTCTTAGGGACAATGACCAAGGATTCGGAGTTGTGACTTTGTCCTTTCCATCTATATCCAACGGTCTGTAGTTTCCTTATTATACTGTGCGGGGCGTTTTGGATTGAAGTGAGTAGCATATTAGATTTACAGGGAATATATTACTCCGTGGTTGTCTCCTCGGGGTTTTCTTCTCACCCTCATTTGGCTTTGCCAATGATGCTGATTGTTAGATTTCACTATATTAAATTTGAATTCGAAAAAATATAGTGCTTACTTAATGAGGCGGGTAATGGGACAGCTGGGGCCTCGTCGCGTTAAATAAATACAAATCCAAACCTTTGAACAACTTTTATGTACGACTAGTTATATTGTTTCTAGATATAATTGCAAGTCGATAATAATACTATAATCTTAGTTTAATATGATTTTCTTTTAATTAATTTAATATTATCGTTATGTGTTCAATTACGTTCTAATGTTACTAACTTGTTATGTTTTCTGAGTTCCAGATTAATAGAATTTGTTAACTACAACAGTTTTTAATCTCACAACGTAGATATAGGTCCTAATTACTAGATAATCACTGCTATAGGTATAAGATAACAAGCTGAAGCTCACTTAATATTCACTATTTATCCTTTTATGATTCCAATAATGAAATAGGAAATAGGAATGATATGAGATGACGACAGGCGGGTTCGTTATAAGACAAGAATAAAAACATCCTCATTATAAAATTAACTGTTTTTTATATGAATATAAAGTTTCCGAGCACGTAGGTAAGTATCGTGGACGCTGGAAATTTAATTCTTTATTTTGTACCCACGAACATTTCAGTTCAAGTTGAGGTTTCGGAAAATGGTAAAAATAATTGTTTCACGCCGCCTTTCGGCACTCTTTACGGCGCACACTTTGAGAACTGTTGCCCTATGCACTTCGCAAGTACATTGTTAGTACGATGTCACTCATGATTTGTTTTTATTCTTAAACATAACATGTCTTAAAATCGATTTGACTATCTTGGCTTGCCTAAACATGCAACGAAAACACAAGCGCAATCGATCATAAAATTGGTTTCAGTTAGGTACCATTCTAACCGAAATGAATTTTGTTTATCTATCATAATATGTATTATAAAGTGAAAAGTTTGATTGCTTTAAGTGCTAATCTTAGAATCTACAGCTCAGATTTCAAATATTCTATTTGTATTTTATAAAGCAATCATTAAACAAGGCTTTAGGCAGTTTAACATCGCGCTACCACAAATATATAATGAAAAATATGACAGATTACAAAAGTATTAAATAATTATCAGTTATACGTGAACGAGCCCGTGTTTTACGCAGATCATTTTATAATAATTTGTTTGGGTGACCGAGCTTAGTTCGCTATTTCAAATTACGTTCATTAAAAGATAAATTATTAAAAGATAAACAGATTCAGAATCACATATTCATTAAAAACCATAGTTTTCAACTAATCCCTCCTAAACTTATCGATACATATGTTAGCATTATCATTGGTCGCCGCTTTGTTTTTAGCCTTATCGTTGATCTTCTCTATACATTAAATGTCATATTGCATGGGTTTCAATATTCACACGTTAGTTCAAAATAACTTCTTGGATTTAAATTAATATTTACATTTGGTTATATTTAACTTTATAAATTCAAATTGTAATGAAGAGGTTTTATATAAATTGTTTTAATAATCTATTTCAAGTGTTAGGCTTTTTCATTGGTCGCCTCTTTATTTTTGATTTCTCATTGATCGTCTCTTTACTTTAAATTTCATATTACAAGGGTTTCAATATTCATACGTTAGTTCAAAATAACTTTATAGATTCAAATTGATATTTACATGTTTGGTTAAAAATAACTTTATAAATTCAAATTGTAATGACGAGATTTTATAAAAAGTGTTTTAATAATCATAATCACACTAGTTCGCTTTTAGCGCTTTTAGTTTCCGGTTGTGGCAATATAAATATGTCTTATAATACTGAGGCAGAGACAGTGGAGCTCCAGAACGAATCAGTGGACTGAAGTATTAGTGATATGAAGAACCAAGTAGTACGTGCTGCCTATTAAACAAGACGGTTAAGATATAAGGATAATTTACAATTTCAGAAGAGGGAAAACATCAAGGTTTTTTAAATTGGATTATTTACTTCCACCTTGATGTAATCTTACGCCCGCAATAAGGTATGGTGATTATTATTATTTCTACCCACGGTCATTTTCTGGCTTAAAAGTATCATAAATAAATAAATAAATAAATAGTCACTTAAAATCGTGAACACCCTCTCATTTTCATAAAAAAAAAAAATGATATAAAAATGAGACTCACTAAACTGTATATTAAATGTTTATTTTTTTACTCTTTTTTTGAATGCTGGATTTTGAATTACCTAATATTTAAAATCGTGAAAGTCGCGTTTTTTTAAAAAAACATAACAAATGACTCACGTATGTATATTAGATGCTTATTTACTGCTGTTGAATTTGAATATCACTACTATTTAAAGTAGTGAAGAGTCTTTATTAATAAAAAGTAGAAATTTATTTTCTGCTTTTGTTGAATTTTGAAAGGCCTACTAATCAAAGTCGTGTACATCGTGTCTTTTAACATAAGAGTAGATGTTTATTTTCTGTTGTTTTGTTGAATATGAGTTACCTACTACGAAAGTAGATACTCGGTTGTGATAATTATTTCAGGTCTTTGATCACTATACGGATAAATGATACCTAATGACCGGTCCAATAGTGGACGGAGGTCTTATTTTCTGCTGTTTTGTTGAATTTTAAATTACCTACTATGAAAGTAGATACTCGGTTGTGATAATTATTTCAGGTCTTTGATAACTATACGGATAAATGATACCTAATGACCGGTCCAATAGTGGACGGAGGTCTTATTTTCTGCTGTTTTATTGAATTTTGAATTACCTTCTATGAAGTAGATACTCGGTTGTGATAATTATATGACCGGTCCAATAGTGGACGGAGGTCTTATACGGATAAATGATAACTAATGACCGGTCCAATAGTGGACGGAGGTCTTATTTTCTGCTGTTTTGTTGAATTTTGAATTACCTACTATGAAAGTAGATACTCGGTTGTGATAATTATTTCAGGTCTTTGATCACTATACGGATTAATAATACCTAATGACCGGTTGAAGAGTGGACGCAGGTCCAGTGAAAAGTACAGTCATCTTAAAAGACAGATTTGCATCAGAGGCGAAAAACCAAAAGTCATCTTAAAAGACAGATTTGAATCGGAGGCGAGAAGCCAAAAGAGGATTTATTTCATCTGTGCATTCTCAGCACTCTCAATGTAGAGAAAAATTTACTGATTATGTGAATGTAGATTCGAATCGAAAATCCAGACAAACTACTACCTGAATTATACTAATAAACTCTTAGGTATTCTGAGGGGTGTCAAACCGTTTAACCGATTATATATCTTTTATGATTGGTATACTTTCATAAAACAGATAGTTATTAAAAATGCATATGTAAATGTGGTAAGTGTAAGATGTGGTAAGTGTAAGATTTAATTGATAATTGATGGTACAAACAGATTTCATTGGTAATTGTTGGCACAAAAACTTACGTTGAAATACATCATCGTACCTGATAATTTTACTTTCACAATGACCTATGTACTGCATTAACTATGATCTATATACTGAACAAATTGCTACAGAGGTACCTCACATATAATGCATATGTGTAAGTATATATGTGGTAAGTGTAAGATTTCATTGATAATTGATGGCACAAAAACTTACGTTGAAATACATCGTTCCTGATAATTTTACTTTAACTATGACCTATTTATTGAATTAACTATGATCTATTTACCGAACAAATTGCTACAGAGCTACCTCACGTTTTATATAAAAGTTGGTACGTATATATAAAAGTTGGTACGTATAATGTCAAGAATTGCAGTGGATATTTAATTATTTTATTCTAAACTATGAGAAAAAACCAATTCAAATTAAAGAGTCTGTCTTGGCTCGTGATTGTACTGTCCAAGCAAATAATAATATAGAGAAGATTAATAAGGTGTACCTACACTAGACGAGTCGAGCATGAGTGAAGCGTGAACTGAGCACAACGTCGTGTAACAACTTTACCTTTCCTGTGCTCCTCCTGATGTCGGATTTTGTTTGATGAAAAGACGGAATATTTTATTATTTCCGTGATAGTCGTTTATTGGTCGAGCAGCACGTTGTGGAAACGAACGTCGTAGAAACGTAGAAACTTAGAAAAGATGATTGCTTACATACAAAACTGATTTGTATCACAATAATCTAATGTGGGGGACCCAGGGATAAGGATTACTATGAACGATTACCCCCATACTTGGGCAATGATGTTAGTTTATTGGCTTAACTAATTAGGAAATATATTATTGTACTACAAGACACGGGACAGTCGTCTATCAACCGACCTATAAGTTCAGTCATTCTGAACGATAGTTATTGCCACTTTAATGAGATTCAGAACATAAAGTGTTGGAGTTGCACTATTGTGGAGTTTGGATTCAAGAGTATTGTAAAATGGCATGATTCATGCCAACGCGTTGAACAGAAACCCAACAGCCGAAAACGCAGATGTAATTCAGACCATTGACGGCAGAAATCACGTAGCCTGATGTCGGTGCTAACTTTTCTAGCCACATTTATCTTTCGTGTCTCTATTGGAAGAACGTCTTGAGCTTGATGTACTGAGCGTTGCCACGCTGAATATGCGTATTTATCGAGCCGAGTAGCAAAAGCCTGGCTTGCTAATGACAGGTGGAATAGCGCCCCAGGCAGAGGAGATCAAGCGACGGAAGATTGTAGCTCATTGCTACCTTCTTTGTATTGAAGCACAATCGTCTGTCGGTTCCGCAATTGGAAAGTACAGGATTGTGTTTTTCTAGGATTCGGCTTTATAGCGTTATCTGCATAATACTTGCCTAGTATGGTCAACGCCTAAACAATGATCATTTTTTTAACCACTTTAAAAGTGTCGCTTGTGTTGCTTGAGCTAAGGTGTTTGCACATAATAATCGCTGTGTGTGACGTGTGGAAGGTTCTGCCTAATGTTTAACACTACAAGACTGTAATCATTTGTTTTGTAATACTATGGCCGCATACTGTCCTGTGACTATTGAAATATCCAACGATCACATTATAATGCCGACTGTAGAAATTATCAGCTGATAAAAGACTAATGGATACAAAGTTATTATAAGTACAACGGTTATTAAATAATACTATTTATTAGCAAAGATAGTGATGACTGTTATAGTTATATTATCTACATGTATGTATGTTGAAAGAGTCTACCATTGGCGACGAAAGTGAAACGAACTATCGAACTTTATTTGAAAATTATCGTTATCCATAAAAATAATCAAGGATCGGTGATGTACAATTCTATTTGGAGATATTTGGAAGTATTATCGTGAGAACATATACACAGAAGTAAAACAACAGACCGTTTCCGTACTTGACTTCAATAACCAGTTCAGAAGTATTTACTGGTGATAAAGCGAAGTTTTATATTGTTAAATGAGTGCAAAACCGCGCATTACATTAAACAGAATTTAGAAAACTGTGTTCAAAAACGAAATAATACATAGTATAGAAAAGTGGGAAAAAAAAAGGAGAAAAACATAAATGTAAATTGCAATTTCAAGAACATAGATGATGAAATAAATGACCGTTAGATGATAGCCTTTGTTGTAATAATTCAGTAAGATTTGAATTATTAGTATTTAACCAGGAAAAAGAACAGGAACAAATGTTCCAATTACAAAATAAAAATAAAGTCTGAGATACTAGTTCACATATATTTATACCCAATATTTTCTAAAAAATAAAAATAAAAAAATGAGAGAATTCTAGAATGCTGAAGAAGATAAAAGCATAGAAAAGGAATCGGAAACTTTTGACATTTTATAATAAAGACAAAGTGCTGCTGGTTAGTGTAAATAGAAAACTTTGTACATTTCGAGATTGACATGGGACCACATTTATAGCCTCCAAGATGGAGTTACAAGAGACATATATGTACAAGCTTCATAACACAAAGAATCTCTGGAACGAGTAAGAATAGTAACTGTTGATTCAGAAGATACTTTGGTAACCGCCGCTGTACTCTCGGACGTGAGTAAAAGTTCTGATGAATGGGTCTATATTTCATTGATAAAAGTGATGAGTGAAATTATGAAGAACGGCTTAAGTGAGGCAATGTACGCATCTTATTAAAATAAAGGTGTACAGATTCATCTGGGCATTATAAGCATAAACTGTTAAGTGCAACATACACACCAAGTTATGAGCGAAGCTTCTAAAGTGCTTCATGCTAAGAGCAAGATCCACTGATGTCTTAGTGCAAAAACTTCTCGCTATGAATGGTGCCATTGAAGTACAATAGGCACATAACGTCATTTTTAGTGAACCTCCTGAAATACACGAGATGCACATTTACTATAAGAGGCGTCAGCGACGTGCAATGTGCACATGACCTATTTATAAGAGTAGCTATTGAGTGCAACGTGCACATGACCTATTTATAAGAGTAGCTATTGAGTCCAACGTGCACATGACCTATTTATAAGAGTAGCTATTGAGTGCAACGTACACATAACGTCATTATTTGTGAACCTTCTGAAGTGCGTGAGGTGCACATTAACTATGAGAGGGGTCATCGAAGTGCAATGTATACATGACCTCTATGAGAGGAGCCATTGAAGTGCAATGTACACATAACGTCACTATTAATGAACCTTCTGAGGGGCGCGAGATGTACATTTATTATGAGTGGTGCCATCCACGTGGAATATGCACATGACGTCGCTATGAGCGAATTCTGAAGTGCAAAGTGTACATTTAAATCGCTATGAGCTAACCCTCTGTCGCTATGAGCGAACCTTTACAGTGCAAGGTGCATATGTATCTCGAGCTATGAGCGAAACTCTAGTCAATATGGACATGACGGCGCTATGAGCGAATTCTGAAGTGCAAAGTGTACATTTAAATCGCTATGAGCTAACCCTCTGTCGCTATGAGCGAACCTTTACAGTGCAAGGTACACATGTATCTCGAGCTATGAGCGAAACTCTAGTCAAAGTCACGGGACGCTACGGTCAACCTCCAAAATCTACGTATGCAATGTGGAAGCGTGCTAAGGAAAGTGTGAGGGATTTGAAAGATTGGCCACTCAGTGACGCATAGAACACAGTGAATCATCGAGGGCAGTTATTCATCGTACGTAGATGGAGTGTTACCAAAGGGACGTAAGATTTATAATTTCTATTACTGACGCGATTCTTTTGATATCTTTATGCCGGGAATAATTTATTCTGGGCGGAGAGAGAAACAAGAGTAGTGAAAGTGAGTCTTTACAATTGTCGAAAGGGGCCTTCTTAAACTAACATCCGTGTCACTAGACTCGAACGCTGTTCGTGTTATCTTCTCTGTACTACAATATGACATTCATCGTGTAATTGTTATGATCCAATTAATCTTTTAAACTACTACCTAGCTATTAGGCTTCTATGCCTATATACATTGGACGTTGTACTATTAAAATTATCGTTTTATATAAAATGATCTGTTATGTATCGCGGGGACGCGAAAAGTTGTCAGGATGGACGAATGTTAGCATTATCATTGGTCGCCGCTTTGTTTTTAGCCTTATCGTTGATCTTCTCTATACATTAAATGTCATATTGCATGGGTTTCAATATTCACACGTTAGTTCAAAATAACTTCTTGGATTTAAATTAATATTTACATTTGGTTATATTTAACTTTATAAATTCAAATTGTAATGAAGAGGTTTTATATAAATTGTTTTAATAATCTATTTCAAGTGTTAGGCTTTTTCATTGGTCGCCTCTTTATTTTTGATTTCTCATTGATCGTCTCTTTACTTTAAATTTCATATTACAAGGGTTTCAATATTCATACGTTAGTTCAAAATAACTTTATAGATTCAAATTGATATTTACATGTTTGGTTAAAAATAACTTTATAAATTCAAATTGTAATGACGAGATTTTATAAAAAGTGTTTTAATAATCATAATCACACTAGTTCGCTTTTAGCGCTTTTAGTTTCCGGTTGTGGCAATATAAATATGTCTTATAATACTGAGGCAGAGACAGTGGAGCTCCAGAACGAATCAGTGGACTGAAGTATTAGTGATATGAAGAACCAAGTAGTACGTGCTGCCTATTAAACAAGACGGTTAAGATATAAGGATAATTTACACATATAAATAATATTGGAGTGTCTGTTTGTAATATTGAAATAACTGTTTTTACTACATGTATATGAATATATACATACATACACCATAATACATACACCATAATACATACACCATAATATTTTTTTTCAATTTTTGTCTGTCTGTCTGTTTGTTCCGGTTAATCATTCATAGTTAAATATATTATATTCTATATTCATAGTTAAGACAGGACAAAGTATGTCGGGTCAGCTAGTAATATAATAAATGTGAATGTAAGTATGTTTGTTACGCTTTCACGCGAAAACTACTTAACCGATTATCATGAAACTTTGTACAAATATTCTTGCAGGTATAAGAAGTAAGCTAGGATACCTTTTTATTGAACAAAAAATACAATATATAAAAAAGGTACACAAAACTGGTTAAATAGTTTAAAGCTTCACGCGAATGAAGTCGCACGCACAGCTAGTTGAAATCTAAATAAAAAAAAATCATCCTAATCGTTACTGCCGTTTCCGAGATAAGCAAAATTTATACAAACATACATAAGAATTGCTCACTTAATAGTATTGTAGATATTAGATTTGAAAAAAAACCATCATTACTAATATGGTAAAAGTTAGTCGTTGCAGCTTCCTTAATGTGGGTGCGCTCAACACATAAATATGTATCTCTTACTCTTTATGTTCCAACTTGTAGGACCCAATTGCAGTCTAGTGTATTAAGAAGTCCTATCTCGCATTCACATCGACGTTTTCATTTGAAATCCGTAAATAATTTCTTCACTTTGTTCGTATTTTCCGCTCCGATTATAAGTTGAACATTGTATCATTGAACTTGCAATTAAATTAAAGTGATTCTGACTTGTCGCATTGAATCAAAGCAAACAATAAAATAATAAACGCGAATATTTTAAGTAAACATCTAGTTACGAAAGATCATTTTATGGTGCTACAAACAAAAAATCAAATTAAACAATGGATATTTTTAACTGTCTTCTTTTATACTTTACAACCAGCAAAATAATGTGAGGCAATAAATATAAATTAACTAAAGTTACGTTAAGCACATGTTGCAACGATAGAAAATATATAAAAATTGTCTTCGAAGTAAAAATAAAATCAATTTCAAAAAATGTTACGCAGTCATGAGGTAATGCCGCCAGAAGTGAAAACTTAAACCATTGTTATAACAAATCTACTGATATATCATGTTTTCCGGTAATTTTTAAAATTAATTTATTTTCGAAAATTATGATATGTTTTTTTGTAAATTAAAACCATTAATTAGTCACGTCTTCAGGTATATCGGATAATTTGATGATAGTTGATATGATGATAGTTCATATGCCGTTCAAGAAATTGTCTTTTTGGGCGCATAATAATCATGATACCTATACTCTGTATTAAAATTATAAAGTGGAAAAGTTTCTTCTACCACGCTAATCTCAGGAACTACCTTTTAAATTTCAAATATATTTTTATAGTTACCAGAGCAATCATTAAGGAACGGTTTAGGGTTTAACCATCACTCTACCACGAAAAGGAGCTAAGCTGCATTGAAAAATGTTACAAAAACGGGCAAATTACGCCGTCTAGATATTTTTCAATATCATATAAATAACCATTAGACGATAACTTAGACGCTTACTTTACAAAATGTTAGTCATAAAGTATGAGAAAACATTGTAATACTTTTAATGAATAAATAAGAAATCTGTAATTAGAAAATAAGTACAGACACAACCTATAAATATAAAAAAAGTCCGCAAAATATAAAATTTCAAAGCCACACACACACACACACACACGAATTAAGTCACCGTGCACAGCTAATATTAATATAAGTAATACAACTGCTATATTTTAAATAACATTTAAAACTAAACATACGAAGATAAGCTAATGGAGTTCTAGATACTGTTCTTAATTTCCTAAGAATTTTCTTTTCTTTTTCCAATTAACTAACGCTGTAGACCTAAAAAGTGTCAGCCGCTTATTAGGCTTTCTATAGAACACAAAAGCCTTTCAGCCGAACAAACAATTATACAAAGCCAGTACAGAGGGTTAATTAACACTCATTTCGAGCTAAATATGCATTGATACTTGAAATAATTATGTATACGTATTTAGTGTTTAGATAATATTACCAAATAGAGCTACACCAAATCCGACTTAAGTAAAACTTTCCTGCGTATACTATATTAATGTCAGTGTAATTATTTTGAGCCTAAACTAATTTTCATTATTTGATATATTTTTAATGTTTCGTGTAGTGCTGGTTCAAGTATATACGTATATGTTACCTATAAACATAGTAAAAAAATAATATTTTGCATTCGTTTTTATGCAACTTAAAAAGACAGTACCAAATTTGTTTATAAGTAATTAACCATTTGTACCTTTTAAATAGAAAAGCAGATTATGTTGTCCAAATCTGTGAGTAATATTAAAATATGTAGACTAGTTTATTAGCAGGATAACACAAGAGGTGTTCTAAAAAATCATAAAAGGAAAATCAACATAGAATAATAATAAAAACATACCTTTTAATATATTTGATATAAAACGTGGATCACCTTTCAGTTAAACCTTTGACACAGTTCGATAATAAAAATAATTCTATAACACCACATACGAATCATTCGACACTCACAAAACATTAGTCAAAGCAGCACTTTTCAAACGTTCAAATATATCAAAATATTGTGAAATCACACATAGAAGCAATCACAAAATACTTTCTATTACATAAACTAGCACTTTTACTCGGTCTTCAGCGAGCGCAGAAGAGCCTGTTAATCTGACGCGGGAACCAGTGCAAGCTCACCAACAAACGACGACTGAATTATTGAACTGTCTATTGAGTTGTCCTTGCACCGCTGATTGTTGCACTGTTCTGTAATGCGCTTAGCAGTACGTACACGACTCTGGTTCGTTGAAAAGCAACGCCTACAAATTTTCGCTTTCCCAAAGCTTCCTTGACGAAAACATCTGTTCAACACATGCGTTTCAAGCGAAAGTCGGCTTTCTTCACCATAGCACTAAACTCTTTTAAATTACATTTACCGCCTCACAACAACTTTCGGTATCGTTTAAAATATTTATTTTTGTTAGTCAAACATTGTGCGGGTGTTATAAAGTCATTAAGGCGATTCAGAGCTTTGAACTGTATTATTTACAAATAATTATGCATTGTATGACTGACCTTTTATAAAAACACCTGCAGGTAATGTTATATTGTAGGTATCCGCTTATACTTTATTACTACTCACGCATCTAGAGTTAACTAATAATGTTTATTTACTAGTAAATAAAATCAAAAAGTAATTTATAATTAAGTAAATGCATTAATCCACACACAATACTCGATACCATCCTAAGAGCCGCTGGATAGAATACGTACGTATGATATAGTGTTCGCAGACCTGTGAAAATTTATTGTAGGGCTGTAAAACTATTATATTTAAATATAAAATGATATTTCATAACTATCTTTTTAAAACGCAATTTATTGAAAATGTAGTTCGTTAAAATACTAGGATTACCTAATGTTTACATAGATTAGCGTAACATTAACCAATCATATTAATGTATGTCTAAACATATAGTAGTTGGCTGATGCTGTCCACAAAAAAGATTGTACGCTTAGTAATGAAGATTGAAGAGATCATGTTATTGTATGAAATTATTGTATATGTACAATAATTATTGTATTCTGCCAATATAAACATAAAAATTTTACAGGTAAAAAACAGGAATGTTAATTGAATTAGAAACTATGCCCAAACTATATTAAAAAGAATAATCAAAACTTTATAAAGAAATATTCCTTTAATATAAACACTAAACAAAAATTATAAAGTATACGATATATTGCGATGAGGATGTCCGTAAAGAATACAATATTAAAATCCACGTTAATAAACAAAAAAGGTATATCTAAGCTACTTAATTATTGGATTAATCTATTGTATCATTATTTGTTTTGTAATCTTTTGTATTGTTTTTTATTTTAATTAATCTGAAATGTTTCGTAGGTCCTGTGTGATACAGGTAATGTATGTAAATTATCTGCTGAAACAAAATAGGGACGTTTCAAGTTATTTGGTAATCGGCAAGCGATACTTGATTTAAGAAATTAATATAGCCTATAGATCACAATTTTGTACATGCAAGCAACAAAATCTACAAAACATATACAATTATAATAAATTGATTCCACAGAGGACATAATTGAAATTGCTACAGACCATGCAATTTTTTCAATACCTGTTCAGGGATTATTGGATTTTGTGTTTGACTCTTGCGGGCGCCATACGTCATTTTTAATACGCACTCGGTAATGGGAAGGCCGCATCGGAACAAGTCATCATATTTTCTCCTTTTTTTTTTTACTGACGTTAATGTGATCCTACAAATGACCAGCAGAGGTTTACAGTGTTTTAGCATTATTATATGGACAACGGTGGCCACCAATATTATAACAAAGTGGAGTGCTGCACCCGGCTACGTACGCTACAACCACAAGACCATTACCAACGGCTACTCAGGTGAGTCAACACATTCAGTCGGGCGCAATTATTGGTGAACCCTGAACATACTCGTACTGAAAGTAGTGGGAAGTCTCAGGGTTGCGAGTTACGAAGGGCCCGCGATTAAATATCCGGCTCTAACAATACCGTTTCTATATATATATTTGAATGTTAGCGGACACCAACAGATCCTGTGTATCAGGCTTTGACTTTTTATTGTCTTTCAAAGACTTGTCAGAACCATTAGTTGGATTTCGTTTCCTTTTTTATTGCACATTCTCGTGGACCTCGGTTTCATCCCCTTCCAACACATGATTTTTCATTAAAGTTCTATAATAAAGTAAAGGCTTGTAGTTTTTAGTCAATTTGTTAAATCATTCATCAACAATCATCAAAGTATACTTCCATAGAAAAGTTATCTTTCAATGTAACAGGTGATCTGGTAAGAGTTTTGTTTGTTATTATTGTACTCAACTACTATAAAATTATCAGTTTCATCATTGCATTCATGTAATGAGAGTATAATTTAATTATCATCATTATCTTCATCACATTGGACTGTCTCTAATTGGTTTGTGACGGTATTAACATTTTTAAGTGAGTTTTCTGGTGTATTATATGTCAGTCCTGCTGATTTGGTTGATTATTCTAGAACTGTTGTATTTAAATCGTTTCGAGGTGGTATATCCAGTAAGTCGCATTCTATTGGCTGTTTCGCTGTTTCTTCATCAATACCACATTTGATTAAATCGTTTTGAATAACTCGGGTTTCTATTGTTTGCAGGTTTTTTCTTCAATGTCGTTTGTAACATTTGTTTTGGGTTTGAAGCACCTTTAGCTCCTGTGATCTATCTTGCATGTCAAATGATGTTTGGTGACTTTTTCACGTCCATTGAAACATGGATAGTTGAATTAAATTAAATAATTGAATTAAATAATTGACAAACATCCTACCAATATAAAAAAAGCAATAGAATATCACAAGCATTATGTTAAAATTTGCATGATCTTTACAAAGATGCAGTTTTCAAAATGGAAGAAAGTTTGATGTTTTTTTTTTTTTTTAATCAAATTAAGAAATATATTGGCATAAATGAAAAATGTTTACATACATATATATATATATATATATATTCGCATATGTATATATTTGTCATCATAGTAAGGCTCGGCGACACGAACCCGTGAAGTTCATAGCTTTAGAAGTTGCAAGACGGATTTTTTTTTTTTTTTTTCGAATGGACATACGCTGTTAGCCGGAGGGGCTTTTACAGCTTGGCAGGACTTTTTGGGGCGAATGCTGAGGGCACTCAGCCCCGAGGCAGCGGGCACAAGGGTGCCGTTGTGGCTGGCCCTTGGCATGGACTGCTGCCGGAAGAGAAAATATTATATAAAATAATAAGAGCTGGCCTACTGGAGTAGACCTTTAGATAAATTACTAATTTGTGAAATGTTAAAAATACTAATTGTTAAGAGAGGCAAGGAGTCGGTGGAGTGGATTGTACTGTACTGTTTTAAGATTGAGTTATCGGTGTTGGATGGACGTAGTCTTCGCATTAAAACGCCCATGAACTGTATGAATCTGACTGTGAACAGAGGAACCATTATTAAAAATTAAAAAGGCAAACAACTGGCAGGGCCACAGGTTTTTGGTCCCTTACAGAACCGTGTACTTAGCGTGTGGGTGTGCACGGATGGTATGCAGTGTGATGTTGTATTCTCAGTGTTGTAGAGTGTCACTCTATCGCGCGAGCGGAGTCGCTCGAGGGCTCCTTTCCGGAGGATCGGACCTAGGCTCGAGCGTCTGCAGAGGGAGGCCGCGGCGGGTGTGCGGGAGTGAAATTAACCGTAAGGCCTCGGCGGCGAGACCTGCGGTTACGCGGGCGTGTGCGCGGACACGAACGGTTTGAAGAGACGGCAGGAAGGAGCGCGTTTTCCCTAGTGATGTCGTCTACGGGATCGGTGAAGCAGTTTCGTGGCCGGCGTGCGAACCAAACGGCTTGAGGATTTGCAGTATAGTTGACTGCTTCTACTATTTCGGGATTCGAATGAGCTTCGGCTTTTTCAAAGAATTTCTTGGTGAGTTCGCGTATGTAAGCGTATATGGAAGGGAGATTCATATCTTTGTGGAGATCTATGTTGCGGGCGTAAGGCGGGGCTTGGACCATTGTGCGAATGAATTTATTCTGGAAGACTTGAAGTTTTTCCAGGTTTGTTATTGCTGCATGGGCAAAGACTGGGCAGCTGTAAGTCAATATTGGGCGTATGCAGGTCTTATATATTGTAAGCTTATGTCTGAGTGACATTTTGCTTTTTGAAGAAGTGAGATTACGTAGCAGGGCCGAGGCGGTGTTGGCTTTTTTGATTACGTAATCGATATGGTGGGTGAAGGTGAGGTGTTTGTCGAGTACTACGCCTAGGTATTTGGTTTTATTTACCCAGGCGATATCGACACCGAATAAGTGTAATGAGCCTTCGAGTGGCTTGAAGTTGTGGGGATCGAACATGATAGCCGAGCTTTTATCTGGATTTAATCCTATGCGCCATTTGAGACACCAGGATCCGAAGGCGAAGATAGCTTGTTGGACTCGATTTCTAAGATTGGCTCTTTGCCTTCCCGAGCTATATATGATTGTGTCGTCGGCGTAGAGGCCTACTTGGACATCATCGAAGATTGGGATGTCGCTGACATATAGATTAAATAGACAGGGCGCTAGAATGGAGCCTTGGGGGACTCCAGAGCGAATAGGATGGGGTGAGGAGAGAGCTCCGTCTACTTTGTAGCAGAAGGAGCGGTTAGATAAATATTGTATAACTAAGTGGACAAGTCTGTCCGGAACTTGGAACTGGTGGAGCTTATATATAAGTCCTTCGTGCCAGACCCTGTCAAAGGCTTTGGCGACATCGAAGAAGACTGCGAGAGTGCGTCTGGGGAGGCGTAGCTCCGTAAAGTTGGAGACTACGTGTTCCGTGAGGCGGAGAACTTGGTGGGTGCATGAGTGTTTCGGCCGGAAGCCGAATTGCTGGTCCGGAAAAAGATATTTGTCGGCTACGACGACTTGGAGGCGGTTTAAAATAATCCGCTCGTATATTTTGCCTAAGGTGTTTAGTAGGCTGATCGGACGGTAGCTCTCTGGGGAGCAGGCTTTTTTGCCTGGTTTCCGGATACCTATGACGGTGGCCCTTTTCCAGACGGCTGGAAAGTGGCAATGAGATATGGCCGCATTGAGGATGCAGACCAGAAGCGCTATGAGTTTGTCAGGAAGAAGCTTTAGGACTTCATTCCTGATACCATCAGGACTGGGAGATTTCCTAGGTTTGAGTCCTTTAATTATTGAGAGGACTTCGTCGGTGGTGACCGGGTCTAGGAGTTCTGCTGGGGGGGTCTCCCTTATTGTGTGTATTGTTCGGGTGACCCTTTCCCAGTGATCGGGATCTATGTCCTGATATTCGTAAGGGTTGGGGGAGCATTGTTCCTCTAGGGTGTTAGCGAGGAGCTCCGCTTTGTCTCTGCTCTCGAAAGCAGGGGGAAGAGTGGGGCCTCTGTCTAGTGGAGGTGTGGCTGAGGAGTAACTGCTCTTTTGTTTGCGGACGAGCTCCCAGAAGGCCAGGTGCGATGGCTTGAGGTCCTCCAGGAGGCTGTCCCATCTTTGAGAGCGAAATTCAGAGGTATGAGATCTGACCTGTCTTTGTAGGGCACGTAGCCGGACGCGGTTCTCTACTGTCGGATAGGCGTCGTGGGCGCGAGTCGCGGCGTTCATCTCAGTGATCAGCCTCCGAATGTCGTCGGGGAGTATAAAGCGGCGATCGTTCGCCACTTTTACCTCTTTCGAGGTTTCCTCGACGGCATTCTGGAGGTGACTGACCAGGGAGTCGACCGCCAGATCGGCGTCGGCCGGCGAGTCTATCACGTCTGGAATCCTGTCAAGCTCGGGAGAGGAGATGTTAGTAGCCAAGTATTGCCTAAGTCTGGGATAATCGGCAACTTTAATGGGAGGCAGGTTATGCTCGTCGGGCTGGCCGAGGAGTATCGAATAGTATCGAGTATAGAGTATCGAAGTAGAGGTCTGAATCGAGTTCGTGAGCGACTTCGATGTGTCGCACCTGGAGGGCGACCCCTTTTAGGATAGCTATATCTAAAACGGAGGGTCGACAGTTGGTCTGAAAGTGTGTTGGCTCAGGAGGAGCTATCACATCGAAAGTTAGCTCGTGTTCCAAGCGGAAAAGTATTCTACCGTTGTCAGTGGTACGCGGGTTATTATAATAAATGTGCCCGGAGTTAAGATCGCCGGCCACGATTACCGATTCACCGAGCGCGAAGAGCGCTTCCAGATCTGATTTGATAAGTGTTTTCTTTGGCGAGAGGTACGCTGAAACGATGTGGATCGTGGGATGATCGGTCATGCCCACTCTGCATATAG
Source organism: Actias luna (assembly GCA_039707435.1). NCBI lineage: Eukaryota > Metazoa > Arthropoda > Insecta > Lepidoptera > Saturniidae > Actias > Actias luna. The sequence continues at coordinate 96,377 of JAZHAC010000045.1, read as the reverse complement.
ATACCTCTAGGTTAGTAAGTTTAGGAGGTTCTATTCGCGTGCAATATAAAGATTTTTTGAAACATATGAGTGTGCCTCCGCCTCTTGCGCGGGTGCGATCGTCTCTTATTATTTTGTAGTTTGCGATCGCAGGGGCGCGGAACTTCGGTTTAAGTAGTGTTTCCTGTACGAGGAACACGTCGATTTGCCGCTCCTTAAGGAAGCAGGCTACTAAGTCGCGTTGGGGAGTTAAGCTACTCGCGTTAAAAAAGGATAAAGAGAGGCCCCGGGGTCTAATTTTATCCTCCATTGCGAAAGCTATTTATGGGGAAGCGCGGGCAAGGTCTTGCACAGCACGTGCGAGAGCAGGGTAGGCGGCTACGGCCTTAAGTCGGTCTATTCCGACGGGAGAGCTGGCCATTTTGTCGAAGGCGATGATGTCTTCGACGCCAAAATCTTTAAGAATACCTGCGATCCAGGTTAGGCCTAGGAAGTCGAAGGACGGAGCGTCCGAGCTCGAAGGTACCACTCTAGGCGGTTGTACTTTAGCGGCCCACGCGGTAGGCGGGGCTTGTGATGGTGTGTGCGCGGTAGTGACTCGCGCTGGACTTTGCAGGCTCGGGAAGGCCTGGGTTGAGATGAGCGGTGGCGGGGCAGGGCGCGTTGACGCGGCGTGCGCTGGAGGAGCGCGCTGTGGGACGCGCGTGCGAGTGCGCCTAGTGCGTGGGGCGCGTTCACACCCGCGATAGTTCGCGGGGTGACCGGCCTTGCCGCATAAGACGCAGCTCGGTGGATCTACCGTTTCCGGCATGCGGGGGCACTCCTTTGTGGAGTGATCTCCTAGACATTTAACACATCTCGGCTTGATGCGACAGTTTCTCGCCGAGTGTCCGTAAGATTGGCAGTTGTGACACTGCGTAGGGGCATGCTTTTTATGCGGGATCTCTACGGATATGCCGGAGAGGCCGCAGACCGATTGGAGGTTGAAAATCTCCTTGCCTTCTTTGGAGCGGTCCAAGGTGACAAGGACGAGGTCGTAAACCTCCTTTGTGAAGGAGTGGTACATTCGGTGTACCTCGTGCGCGGGTAAGTTTTGCTCTTTAAGGGAGGCAAGAATGACTTCCGTGGGAAGTTCTTTAGGAACGCGCCTGATTACTACGCGCAGAAGGCGCTCTTCTTCGGGCGTGTAAGTGAAGAATTGGAATTTTCCTTCGCGCAGGAATGTTGTGAGATTTTTGAAGTCCGCGATTGTGGGGACTTTAATTTGTATTCCGGATGGGGTGCTCCGGGCGTGTGTGTACCTGATTTTGGCGGCATTCAGCCGCGTGGAAATATTTAACCACGCTGCTTTGTCAGTTATTGTGACTGGGGGCGGTGGCCGCACCGCCCTTTCGGTGGGAGCTGCTGTTTGTGCAGCGTGAGTGTCGCGCGATGTGGGGACGCGGTTATTGCCGGCACCCATTGTTTTTGTGGCGGCTGGAGGTGTGGTTTCGGGTGATAACACCCGATTGTGTTTGGGCTTCGCCCTTGAAACTGTAGTAAAGTCCGTTTCGGGATTAGCAGTGTCCATGTCTAATTCATTTTCCGGAGTCGGGTCCGGCGAAAGCGGCGAGAAGGAATTCGCCGTGGGTATCGGTCTGGGCGCGAATGAAATGGCTTCCTCGAACGGACGAGGCGTGGGTGCGGCGGCGGGGGTCGCTGAGGGCGACGGGGTCCGCGACGAGGTAGTAGCGGGCAACGCGGGGGGTGCTACCGCATGCCGGATGACCGGCGAGCGGGAGCGAGAGCGTGATCGCGGCGGTAGGGGCGGCGACGCCGGACGACGCGCCGGGGCGGTTGCCTTTGTGGCGGGGGCCCGGACGGGTAGGGAGGTGGTAGTGGGCGGGGTCGGCGGACGGCGCGCTGGCGCGTTTGCGTCGGTGGGTGGGGCGCGGACGCGCTGCGTGGGCGCAGACTCGGTCGCGAGGTACTTCTTTAAAAGTTCCGGACTCTCTCTTTCCAGAAATTTTAGAACTTTCTCCATCTTGAGGAGATGGATAAGTCCAGATAAAAATAAAAGAGCAAGGAAATAGTTTGACTTACGTCAGAAAAACCTCCCTGCCTGAAGGGCAGGGGGGCGCGGCTAGCAGAAAGTCAACGACTATCTTGGATGTTATGCTATAACACGAATTTACTTTAAACTATTCATGCAAAGTTAAAAATAGCTAGGAAAGTGAGAACAATTTCTCAAAATAACTGGGACCTGGCCCGTAAAAAGGATCAATTAAATTTTACCTTATCTGGAAGCCGGTGACCGGCGTACTTACAGGCGGTGACACTAATTTCACTGCACTTAATCACGATAACAAAGCAATATTTGGAATCACGGCACAAAAACACTGAGATATATCTCTCAATTTAAATACCACGATAACCAAACAATATGGTTAGAGAACAAAGACACTGTATCGCGAACAAGCAACAATAGCCGGTTTGTTGCAGGTGCGTCGTCGCAGGTGCGAGAACAAAAGAAACCGAGAACAATAGCGGCGCGGTAAGGCGCAGCGGTCGAATCGTTTAGAACAATCGGCAGAGCTCACGGACACGTCCGTTCGCTGTGGCTAATCGAACCGAACTCCCCAATTTCCCGAACTCCCCAATTTCTGCAAGTCGGATAATTTGTCGGCCGGATAAAACATGTAAAAATCAATTTCAATCCATGAAGTTATTTTTAATCAAAAGTGTAAATATTTAAACTCCTGAAATATGATCATTAATATAAAGGTACGATTAACAATAAAGCTAATACTTGAAATAGATTAATATTTTTTAAATCTCGTTATTTAAAGATTAAAAAGTTATTTTTATTGAAACGTAAATATTTAAACCCTTTTATTTAATATAAAGAGACGATCAACGACAAAGCTAACATTATAAAGTGACGATCAACGACCAAGTTACAATTCGTTCATCCTGACAACTTTCCGCGTCCCCGCGATACATATTAGATCATGATATTATTTTATACAACACGATAATTTTAATAGTACAACGTTTAATATAAATAGGCATAGAAGCCTAATAGCTAGGTAGTCGTTTAAAAGACTAATTGGATCATAACAATTACACGATGAAAGTCATATTGTGGTACAGAGAAGATAACACGAACAGCGTTCGAGTCTTGCAACACGGATGTCAGTTTAAGAAGGCCCCTTTCGACAATTGTAAAGACTTACTTTCACTACTCGTGTTTCTCTCTCCGCCCAGTATAAATCATTCCCGTTATTGACTTACAGCAAAGATATCAAAATAGTCAAGTCTGTAATAGAAACTATAAATCTTACGTCCTTTTGGTAACGCCATTGATCACTGGGAAGCCAATCTTTCGAACTCCTCACACTGCCTCTTAACCACTTTCACATTGCGTACGGAGATTTTGGAGGTTGACCGTAGCGTCGCGAGACTTTGACTAGAGTTTCGCTCATAGCGAGATACATGTGCACCTTGCACTTTAAAGGTTCGCTCATAGCGATTTAAAAGTGCACTTTAGACTTCAGAGGGTTCGTTCATAGTGATTTAAATGTACACCTTGCACTTCAGAATTCGCTCATAGCGACGTCATGTATATATTCCACTTAGATGGCACCTCTCATAATAAATGTACATTCATTACAAGGTTCATTAATAGTGACATTATGTGCACATTGCACTTCAATATCTCCTCTTATAGAGGTCATGTGTACATTGCACTTCGATGGGCCCTCTCATAGTTAATGTGCACCTCACACAATTCACAAGCTTCACAAATAATGACGTTATGCGACCGTCGCACTCAATGGCTGCACTTATAAATAGGTCATGTGCACATTGCACTTCGCTGGCGCCTCTCATAGTAAATGTGCACCTCGTGTACTTCAGAAGGTTCACTAATAATGACGTATGTGATTATTGCACTTCTGTGGCACCATTCATGACGAGATGTTTTTGCACTCAGACTTCAGTGGGTCTTGCTCTTAGCATGAAGCACTTTAAAAGCTTCGCTCATAACTTGATGTGTATGTTGCACTTAAACAGTTTATGCTTATAATGCCCAGGTGAATCCGTACACCTTTATTTTAATAAGATGCGTACATTGCCTCATTTAGGCAGTTCTTCATAATTTCACTCATCACTTTTAATCAAATATTTCGTCAGAACCATTTATCAGAACTTTTACTCATGTCCGAGAGTACAGCGGTTACTATTCTTACTCGTTCCAAAGATTCTTTGTGTAACGAGGCTTGTACATATACCTCCTGTAACTCCATCTAGTTTCAAGACATACTACAGGTGTACCTCTGGCTCAATCTCTTTGTTTGCAAGTAATTACGGTTTCTTTATTTACTTTAACTATGGTTTATATATTTTTGCTTTCCTTTAAAATTCCTCGTACTCTGTATAAGTAATATGCAATATTCTCTCTTATTGTTATCATTTTATGTTTACTAATTTTATTTAAAACAAAATTTTACCTTGTAGACTATAACTGTGCTCCCATGTCAATCTCAAAATATACAAGTTTTACATTTACACTAACCAACAGCGTGACAGCCAGCACTTTGCCTTAATTACTAAAATTTCAAAAGTTTCCGATTCTTTTTTTATGCTTTTATCTTCTTTAGCATTCTTGATTTCTATTTCACTTTTTCACTTTTTTATTCCTTAGAAAATATTGGGCTTTAAAATGTCCGAGCCACTTTGTTTATGCATTATTAATATATGTGAACTAGTATCTCAATTTTTATTTTTATTTTGTAATTGGAACATTTTTTTTTGTTCCTGTTCTTTTTCCTGGTTATTTTTTTATTGTCTTGATAGGCAGATGAGCAAGCGGCCCGCCTGATGGTAAGCGGTCACCGCCGCTCATGGACTTCGGCAATGCCAAGGGCACAGCCAAGCCGCTGCCTACCTCTAAAGGGATACTCTCTTTAAGCCTCGTTTGAAGAAGGACATGTCATAGCGCTCGGGAAACACTGAGGCAGGGAGTTCATTCCAGAGCTTAATACTAATAATTAAAATCTTACCGAATTACAACAAATGCTATTATCCGTCTTTCCTTTATTTCATCATCTATGTTCTGGAAATTGCAATTTACACTTTTTTTTTCTTTTTTTTTCACTTATGTATCGTATTATGGATTTATTTCGTTTTTGGACACCGTTTTCTAAATTCTGCTTAAAGTAATGCGCGGTTTTGTACTGGATGGTAGTATTTCTTCAATGTATCACATATAGTTCACATATGTTTCGTTCGCTTTATTTATTTATTATTATTTTTTACCTAGTTTAACAATATAAAACTTCGTTATATCACCAGTAAATACTTCTAAACTAGTTATCGAGGTCATGTTGACCTCACGGAAACGGTCTGTTGTTTTACTTCTGTATATGTTCTCACGCAAATACTTCCAAATATCTCCAAATAGAATAAGTTTCTTTTTCATATTTTGATACGTACATCATCGATTCTTGATTATTTTTATCCATAATTATCAAATATAGTTCGATAGATCGTGTCACTTTCGTCGCCAATGTTAGACTACATAAATACATGTAGATAATATAACTATAACAGTCGTATCACTATCTTTGCTAATAAATAGTATTATTTATTAACCGTTGTACTTATAATAACTTTGTATCCATTAGTCTTTTATCAGCTGATCATTTCTACAGTCGGGATTATAATGTGATCGTTGGATATTTCAATAGTCACAGGACAGTATGCGGCCATAGTATTACAAAACAAATTATTACAGTCCTGTATAGTGTTGAAAATTAGGCAGAACCTTCCACACCTCACACAGAGCGATTATTATCTGCAAACGACTTAGCTCTAGCAAAACTTTTGAAGTGGTCAAAAAATGATCCTTGTTTAGGCGTTCACCATACTGGGCAAGTATTGCGCACATAACGCTATAAAGCCGAACCATAGCAAAACACAGTTCTGTACTTTCCAATTGCGGAACCGACAGCTTGTGTTTCAATACAAAGAAGGTAGCATTGAGCTATAATCTATTCCATCGCTTGACCTCGTCTGCCTGGAGTGCTATTCCACCTGTCCTTATAGAACAGGTTTTTGCTCCTCGGCTCAGTAAATACGCATGTTCAGTGTGGCATCGCTCAGTACACTAAAAAAGAAGCCGATCTTTCTCTCAATGACATCTCAAAAAAAAACCGAAGGAGTTTCATGATTGTAACTCATGAAATATAATGACACTCAAGCTCAAGACGTACGACGTACGACGTACCTCAAGACTCCCAATAGAGGTACGAAAGATAAATGTGGATAGGAAAGTTAGCACCGACATCGGGCTACGTGAATTCTGCCGTAAATGATCGGAATTATCTCTCTATTTTCGGCTGTTGGGTTTCTGTTTAGCGCGTCGGCATGAATCATGCTCTTCTCCAATATTCTTGAATCAAACTTTAACACTTATGTTCTGAATCTCACTAAAGCGGCAATAACTATCGTTCAGAATGACTGAACTTATAGATCGGTCGATAAACGACTGGTAGTAAAATAATATTTTATTTCCTATTTGATATAAAGCCAATAAACTAACATCCTTACCCAAGTATGATATATTCGATTACAGTAATCCTTATCCCTGGGTCCCACAACAGGGTCCCACATCATTAGATTATTTTGATACTTATGATACAAATCAATTAGTTATAAGCAACCCTCTTGTCTGTGATTCTACGACGTTCGTTTCCATGACGTGCGGTCCGAACGATAAACGGCTATCACTAAACACGTCCAAGAGCATACCGCAATGAAATAAATAAAATTAAAATTTCTTTCTTTTCATTAAAAAAAAACCGACAGCTGGCGGAGCACAGGAAAGGTAAACTCGGTCCACATTACACGAAGTTGTGTTCCGTTGAAGCTTCGCTTATACTCGTCTCGTCTAGTGTAGGCGCACCTTATTAATCTTCTCTATATTATTATTTGCTTAGACAGTACAATCACGAGCCAAGACCGACTCTCTTTAATCAGAATTGGTTTCTTCTCATAGTTTAGAATAAAATGATTAAATATCCACTGCCATTCTTGACATTATATGTACCAACTTTTATACCATATGTGAGGTTGCTCTGTAGCAGTTTGTATATTATCAGTAAATTGTCAGGAACGATGTTGTTTTTCAACGTACGTATTTGTGCCATCAATTATTAATGAAATCTTACACTTAACGCATTCGCATATATATTACGAACCCTTTTAATGATGGTAAACTATCTCTTTTATGAAAGTATATCAATCATAGAACATATCTTATCGGTAACACGGTTTGACACCCCTGAGAATACCCAACAGCTTATTAGTATAAATTCAAGTAGTAGTTTGTCTGGGTTTCGATTCAGGATCCAATTTCGGAACAACATTGTTGTTAGTAAATTTTTCTCTTCATGGAGAATGCTGAGAATGCACAAATGAGATAAATCCTGTTTTGGCTTCTCGCCTCTGGTCCAAATCTTTTAAGATGATCATCTTCTTTCACTGGGCCTCCGTCCACTCTTGGACCGGTCACTAGGTATCATTAATCCGTATAGTGATCAAAGACCTGAACTAATTATCACAACCGAGTATCTACTTTAGTAGTAGGTAATTGAAAATTCAACAAAACACCAGAAAATCAACATCTACTTTAGTGAGTATTTTTTTTTTTGTAAAAAGACATAGTGTTCACGACTTTAATTAGTATATAGGCAATTCAAAATCCAACAAAACAGAAAATAAATATCTACTTTAGCGAGATTTTTTCCTATACTTATAATCTTCGACGATCATATTATAATCTCGACTAATAAATTGATAAAAGGCTCTTGGATAACAAGTTATTACAAGTACAATGGTTATTAAATTTAAATAATACTATTAGCAAAGATAGTGATGCGACTGTTATAGTTATATTATATGTACGTAAAAGGAGTATAACATTGACGAATAGCGTGAATCGAACTGTATTTGATAATTATTGATAAAAATAATCAAGAATCGATGATGTACATATTGTGACCTATTGTGTTGAAGTTATTCGGAAGTATTTGCGTGAGTACATAGACAGAAGTAAAATAAAAGACTGTTTCCGTGAGGTCAACATGACCTCGATAACTAGTTTTGTAGTATTTACTGGTGAAAATTGGATAAGAATGTTTTATATCATTAAATGAGAAACTACAGATAAATAAATCAAGAATGCTGAAGAAGATAAAAGCATACAAAGAGAAACAGAAACTTTTACCATTTTTGTAATAAAGACAAAGTGCTGGCTGTAACACTGCCGGTTAGTGTAAATAAAAAAAAATACATTTTGAGGTTGACACGGGAGCAGATTTATGACTACCAATATTTAATCAAAAAAATCTGATAAAATTACTAACCATAAAATGATAAAAGTCATAGATAGATTGCATGTAACTTGAACCGAGTACGAAAAATTGTAATGGAGAGCAAATACAATTTGTCAATTTACCCAAGTGTAATAATAATTTTCGTGCCAGTAAGAATAGCATCTAAGGATAAAGTTAACATAACACAAATAAACGGACTAATGCAGTGGAGTACTCTGAGTACACCTGTAGTACCCGTTTTGATGGATGATTCTGACGAAATATTTGATTGATAGAAGTGATGAGTAAAATTACGAAAAAGAGCATACATGAGGCAATATGTGAATCTTATTAATATAAAGGTGTACGGATTGATTCATCTGTTCATTATGAGCGAAAATTGTTTAAGTGCAACATGCACACCAACCTATGAGCAAGGCTTCTAAAGTGCTTCATGCTAAGAACAAGACCCGGAGAAATCGAAGTCCAATGTGCACATGACCACTTTATGAGTGGAGCCATGAAAGTGCAATAACGTGCACATAACGTCATTATTAGTGAATCCTATGAAGTGCAAAGTGCACATTTAAATCACTATTAGTGAACCTTTTAAGTGCAATGTGCATACGACGTCGCTATGAGCGAACCCTCTGAAGTGCAAAGTGCACATATAAAGTGCAAGGTGCACATGTATCTAGCTATGAGCGGTACGATACGGTCACGGTTACGGCTACGGTCTAGGCGTTAACACGCAAAATCCCCATATCCAATATGAAAGCGTGGTAAGTAGCAGTGTGAGGGATTCAAGAGATTTGCTACTCAGTGACTCATAGATAAACCATCGAGACCAGTTATTTCAGCGTACGTAGCTGCAGCGTTACCGAAGGGACGTAAGATTTATGTTTTCTATTACTGATTATTTTTGCTGTAAATCTATATATCGAGAATGATTTGTACTGGGCGGAGAAAGAAACAGGAGTAGTAAAGGTGAGTCTTGACAATTGAAGAAAAGAGGCCTCCTTAAAGTTACATCTGTGTCGCAAATCTCGGACGCTGTTCGATGTTATCCTCTCTCTGCAACACGATGTTTCTTATCGTGTCATATCGAGTTATAAATCCAATTAACCTTTTAAACTAAGACATAACTATTAGGCTTCTATTCATTTACATAAAATAATTCAAACTCGCTAGTGTGATTGTTTATTAAAGTTAAAATTAAGACAATGGCACACATTAACATGTTTTGATTTGTTTATTCAGTCTTATAACTTAAATCCTTATCAAAAGAAACTGGAGTAATTTTCATTTGTAATGTTTTTCTCATCTCAAGCTTGTCTAAGGAAGAATGTTTGATTTTATTGGTTAAATCTTACCATTGTGAAATTACGGTTCAGTCATATTTATTTAACTAAAACTAAATAGTGGTAAATGACGATTATTTTCAAAGCATTTTTAATTTTATTTTGATTATTTTAAGTTAATTTTCATTAAAAAATTATAACTTACAAAATAAATTTTTAATAATCCTTTAATCTACATAAATAAAAACTTCGGTACTTAAAATAATGTTTTTTTATTGGTACGTATGAAGTAATGGTGTGAAATAAGTATTAATGTAGATATTTAATGTAAGTATTAGTGATGATGCAAACATACTAATTGACATAGTCGGTGTCTAGGATCAAGAACAATCTCACAATTGTTGTCACCATTTATAAATGTAAAGAATAAATTTAAAGGTAGATTCTCTGGAACATCTGTCCAGTTCTTCAATAGCAACCGTATGATATTAGTAGTTCCGTTATGCCGTTGTTCACCATCTTCATCTTTTTTTATTGACATATCTAGGTGTTTTAGAATGATCCTCGGATCCATTGGTAATATTTAATTAATTAATCAATTTATAATTTTCGTGAAATCTTTTAAAGCAATTCGATTAATACCCCTTTGACTAGCCCATCTTTCTATAGTTTCACAAAATGAAGAACATTCATCGAAGCTCTCAGCTTTTACATTTTTAACATATTACGGAGCGGACAGGAATTAACACGATTTTGTTGGATGAACATTCCGTATCGTGTGTATATCGAATGTCAACATTTTCATTAATTCCTTCATTTTGGTTAGTTACGGAACCTTCTTTAATAACTCTACCATTGATTTTGAATTGTTTTGTTGTGGATTGATCGGATTCGGAGACATCATAATTCATGCATATTCTTTGGATTACTTTCGCCTAATTCCTCTAGTTCTTACTAGTATTTTGAACGATTTCTGCATTAAATTTTACACATATTAAATGAGATGTACAACAAAATCAGAACTTAATGTTATTATTAGCATATTATAATCGTTATACACGCACGATAAGATAAGGCATCGACACTTGACATCAGATGAGATTGTGGCTATAACTCTGAACCTTAACTATAAAAAAATTCAATAAAATATCAATATTCTTCTAAATTTTACACAAAAAAAATCTTATAATGTTGTAAAAAGTTGTGCTACAAAGTATGTTACACATAGATTCGGAAACACATTTGGAAAGAGTGAGTTGACACATCTGGTACTGCGAGATGAGTTAGCGAGATTACGTAGCGTATTACAACGTTACTCAGATCTAGATCGCAACGTTACGTGTAGCTCAGAGTGACGTGGGCGCGTAAGTATACCTCGGAATTGAGGATAATAAACACGTACAAAGCACTTTTAGATTGTAGTTAGTGTAGTGAGTATTTTTTAATACATAAGATTCATAATCTATACCAATATTGTAAAAAGATATATCTGTATTTTTGTTTGTATCGAATAAACTCAATAACTATTAGACTGATTTTAAAAATTCTTTCACCATTAGATTTTTTAATAATATATTATATTTTAATAAAAAAGATAAATTTTAGATTCTATTTTTGTAAGCATTTTATTTTTAGTTTACCATCGGGCAACTAATTTCAAAAATGAAATGTCTCAGAAGGCTTGCCTGAAAAATATAGCTTTAAGCGATAAGGTCGCCTAACTGTACACTTTATATTTTGAATTGTTGCTTAATTTTTTTTATTATCTAGGTGTTCAATAAAGTATGTTATTATTATTTATTATTATACAGTAACAAAATGTACTGTTTAAAACGATGATGGCTCAGTTGGTAGTGTGTACGGACGCCGCGTCAATGGACGTGAGTTAGGATCCTGCAATGAGCTTGAGCTTTCGGTGAACGAAAGCCTTCTGATGAAATCATAGCATTGTAGTAGAACTTTTTCTAATATCCACCTGGCTAGCAAGTTGAAAATCTGCCGTCAAAGCCTACATGTATATTCCGGCAAGTTGCACTTGAAAGCCAGTCCCGCCACTAGGTATAACCTGTCATCAATTAGAGCCACATCGTCAGTTAAAATCAAGTAAGATTGCAGCTATAACTTTAAACCTAGAAAGTATAAAAACATGTTAATAAGTGAAATAAATATTATAAGATATTAATAATATCTAACAACTATGGTACAGCATACAATAACCATACAATAATACTTCAGCGTAATGGTAATTCTAAATTCATACTAATCTGTTTTTCTAGTATTAATATTTTAATGTAAGAATTAACTGATTGAATTGGAAACAGGATGATTACGAAATCGAGCGATTTTGTTTCTCTACAAAATGTAGAGCTAATGACCTTGGAAAATTAATGTTTACAGGAATTTAAAATAAGAAAAAATAACCAGAATTAAGAGTTTTAAACAAATAGCGAATAATTACTATTAAGGTATAAATAAATAAACTGTAAAAAGAAGTGGTTATACTCTGGTTTTTTTATATTACATTAATATACCTTGTAAAAGAATATTTCCCTTTACACATAGTTTATTATTACAATTTTATAAAATGTACAAACAAAAACATATCTTGCCAATCCAACTAAAAATAGACAACGCATCTTTTCTCTCTATCTAACATCTATTTATACATACATATAATAGGAATGGAAATTTAACATGTATATACTTTTTAGACTCAAGTAAAAAAAAACACATTTGCATAATTTTCAGAAATGTCTATCTATTTCTTTGTGCACGAATCACCGCTAAAGTACAACATTTATAGTAAAACGTCACCAAAGATCTGATAAAGCGTATCCTCGAGTAACATTTAGTCTAAAATTAACTTAAACTCATGTTGAAGCGATGATAGCTCAGTGGTAATGTGAAGGATCGCCGCGTCATTCATTAGACGTGAGTTCGAATCCAACCACTTACAATGAGCTTGAGCTTTCGGTGAAGGAAAACATCATGAGGAAACCATAGCATAGTGGTAGAACTTTTTCTAATGCCCGCCTGGCTAGCGACCACCCTCAAATTGATAATCTGCCACCAAATACCAATAGGTGCGTTCCGGCAGTTGCACACTTGTGAGCCTGTTCCTCCACAGGCTTAGTGTGTCTACCAACTTGGGCCGTATAGTCACTTAAGATCAGGTGCGATTATAGCCATAAAGCTAAACTTTAACTATAAAAAAAGCTACAGGTATTAATCCGCACAATTCCTGGAAACACTCCCCATGGTAAAGATAATACAATTACAACGGAAATAAAAACTATATTTATATACTCTGTGAGTCATCATCATTTACAAATAACCTATGACAAGCAGACAAACTCGCCGGTACCACAGTTTAAAAGACGACTGTTTTCCTCAGTGACTAAGCTTCTGCCATCGAACTAAAAAATATTTCTATGATTTAACCATCGGTTGATATTTTTATGTATATAAGGAAAATAATAAAATTATGTCATATTTCCATATAAATTCAGAGAACGTTATGCCGCCACAAACAGTTCGAGTTTTAAGTCTACAGAAATGTTCTTGCAACAGCCGCCTATTAAAGGATTCCAGGGATCCAATTTACCCAGAGAAGTAGGAACCAGTTCTCAAGTTTTGACAAGATGTGATAAAATAATCAAATCGGAACGAGACAAAAAAGAATACAGGTATGTACTATACATGAATTTAATTTTTTTGATTTTTAGTGGATTTAGTGTTTTGGCCCCAATTCCATCCATGACAAAATTATGTGGCCAAGATTGTGGACACCGTAACGACCTTAGTGGAGCGACTGACTCTCAAGTGCAGCTACCGGAACACACGTATAGTTGTTTGTAATTGGTAGCATTGAAGCGACGATGGCCTAGTTGGTAGTACATACGTACGGATGCCGCCTCAATTACCATGAGTTCGAATCCACCTGTAATGAGCATTCAGTGTGGAAAAACATGGTAAGAAAGCCATAGCATGGTGGTAGGGGTTTTACTAATACTCGACTGGCTAGCTACCACCTTCTAGTTGAAAACACACCCCGGCATAGGTCCCGAAGTAACCAGCAATCTTTAGTTGAACCACAGAACAATCTCTATCACCATAATCATATAAATATACATATAAGGTTGGCCAAAAAAAAGAATATTTTTTAGTCTCTTACGGAAATATGTTAGTTTAACATGTTTTAAGAACCTCTTCCAAAGCGCAGACCAAAAAATAATATTTAAGATGTCGGCAAAATAAAATAAATATAGACACAACCGTCGAATATCAATAAAAATTATAATTTTTTCTCGTTACTTCACTATTTTCTATTATTAAAATGATTAGGATCCTGAAATTTTTAAGTCGATATTTTAATATTTAAAGGTCGTTCAAGATTTTTTTTACTTTCCAAGTAGAATACCTTAGACCTTTTCGAGTGAATACTGCATATGAATATTAACGACATTTTTAATTTTGCATTTCTACATGCCTAATTCTATTTCTCAGTATGTCATCTTAAAAAATATATATATGTCGTTAATACTCATGCTCAGTAGTCGCTCATAAAGGTATAAGGTATTGTACTTGGGAACTTAAAAAAATCTTGAGCTACATATTAAAATATCGACTTCGACAAAGAGTAAAATATTCCAAGTATTTCTCATATACATTTTTTAAATAAAGTAGAGACTTTTATAGTCCCACGTACAATGATAAAACGTCTTGTAAATCTTTAAAGTTCAGCTAACGTTTTTAACAAACTGGTATTGTTATTGTTAAAATTGTCTTGGAAGTTTTTGTGGTGATTGAGAAGTTGTGCCCCGAGTTATTGGTTCTTTATTTTTTATATATTTTATAGGTTTAGCGCTGGCCATAATCTCATCTGATGTTAGGTGACGATGTGAGTTTACATGGTGGACACGTTTAACCTAGTGGATGTTTCCACTGGCTCTCAAGTACAACTGCCGGGACATATCTATAGGTATTTGCAAAAGTCATGTTTATTGCAGGGATCGAACTCACGTCCATTAAAGCGAGGTCCGTACACATTTTTAATTAGCTATCATCACATCACATAATATACAATTTAAAAATTAGTACTAAGATATTACCTTATCATTGATCCTAAAGACTTTTTAAGTGGGTAAATTCTATTTAAACATCTTGCTTTTTCATTTGTGTGTGTAGGCTACGAACGTGATATAACGAAATAATACTTAATAAAACTCACAGTGGCTTTACATTCGACTTTTTTGTGCTTGGACAGCTATAAGCCCTCTGATAACTGGATGCGCAGTTATTCCCGCAATGCAATACAATTTCTCGTGTTATCAGATTATTATACATGGTGTATGGTGGGACTGACTTTGTCGTATACAATTACCAACTACCACTGACCTACCAACTACCATTTACTACTAACGTACCTACTACCACCCATTTATTGCTTACCATCTATCTACTATAGCACCTTATTGCGTAACATCTTAATAGATTGTAGGCTAGCGAGTAAGGCTATATTGAATATAAAACCTTAACATATATTTTTTTTTATACTTAAGGTTTAGCATTATGGCCATAATCTCACCTGATCTTAAGTGACGATACGGCCCAAGTTGGTAGCCACGCTAAACCTGTGGAGGAACTGGCTCTCAAGTGCTGCTGCCGGAACACACCTATTGGTATTTGGCGGCAGGTTCACAACTAGTGGGTGGTAGCTAGCCAGGCGGGCATTAGAAAAAGCCCTACCACCATGCTATGGTTTCCTCACGATGTTTTCCTTCACCGAAAGCTCAAGCTCATTGTAGGTGCTTGGGTTCGAACCCACGTCCCTTGACGCGAAGTCGTGCACACTACCACTGAGCTATCATCGCTTCTGAGATTAATTTATTAATTTTTAAGAGGACTGGAGCTGTCAAATCGTATGAAAGTGCTACTGATCAGTGATTCTGCCGCAACCAAATCCGCAGCAGCATTGGATGTAAGCGTTGGTGAGTAATACAGTACTTACATTACTTACAGTTTAAAGTATCAACTTTGGTTTTTTAATGTTCTTCTACATTGAAAATAATAAACTAAAATTAAGTTTAATATAACATGTTAGTAGATCCACAAACATATCTGAATAAATGAGTAATATATTGCACTTTAAATATGTATACTGGATAGCTAGATGGCTAGCATTTTCTTCCCGCTAACCAGCAGTATTGTAGGAAATCAAATAATTAATGAAATAAGCAAAAACCTAATATGCTTAATAAAATAATATGTTTGACTCCAGGATACTTGAGCGACCCTGAGGATTTACCAGGGTTGGCGCACTTCTGTGAGCACATGCTATTTTTGGGAACGGAAAAGTACCCAGTGGTAAGATCTCTTTGCTTTGAAATAAAACTAATTTAAACGGATTTTATCGAGGTTATTTATTAAATTTTGATCCCGACGTTTCGAAAGCTTTTCAGCCTTCGTGGTCACGGGGCGGACTGAGGTGTAGGTTGTCCAGAAAAGTTTATGTTACTGTGTCTACCTTCAATTTAATTTTTATTATTGATGGTGTTCCGATCTACGCAGAAAGAGCTCACAGTGTCTTGAGGTCTGGCAATTGGTCTTTTGGGTTCCGATTTAATTAAATGTATAATTGGATCCCAGGCTTGTGCTAGCTTCCAACCATCTTCTCTATTGAAATTTGGATGTTTTTTAATTTCATAAATAGGCTTCTTTAGGTGTTTATTTATTTTCTTTAGAAAGTTTTGTGCTAAATTCCATGTTAATAAGTGAACATATTTTTACCTTCCCGTACGATCTTTGCCTTCCCCGTGCTTTCTCTAGGAGAATAAATAAAGAAATAGCTTCTTAACGAGCTTGTACAAATTTAAAAATTACTCATTTAAAGAAAACTTAAAAAATTACACAACTTTTTGACAGCATCAAATATCGGTTCTGCCAGAATACTAAGTAAAAACTTAATCTAAACTCAGCACCGGTTTTTTTTTTTTTATGGGACCTATACTGTTAGCCTGAGGGGCTTTTACAGTTTCACCTAAACTAGAGGGGCGAGCGCGGTGGGTGCTCGAGCCCGCAGGGCAACTCGCGCAAGAGTGTCACTAGTGACCGAACCTCGGCTTGGGCTGTTGCTGAATCGCGTGGGAGAAAATCGAAAGCGGTATTAGCTATTAATAAAAATCGAGAAAGCTAAATGTAGTAACTGAACCCCTTCGGGATCTGGAAACTAAATTTGGTTTGTACTGTGCCATGGCAGGCGAGGCAGGATTGTACTGTGCGTTCTCCCTACCTAGTGGTTGGTGACGAGCGTGCCTAACAATAAGAAACAGAGAAGAAGGCATATGAACACGACGTATTACTTATAACAAATAAAAGAAACAAAAGGCCGACCCACATTTAGGGCCACGGACGGTCCCTTACAGAACCGTGTATATACTGTGTGAGTGTGCACGAATGTGATATGCAGTGTAGTGATGTGGGTTCAGTGAGTGTGAAGTGTCACGGGTTCGCGCGAGCGGATTAGCTCGAGGGCTCCATTCCGAAGGATCGACCTAGGCTCGAGCGTCCGCAGAGGGAGGCCGCGGCAGGTGTACGGGAGCGAAGTTAACCGCCCGCCCTCGGCGGCCAGGACGACGGTTTCGCGGTCTAGCGCGCACGTATGCGCGATTCTGAATAGAGACGGACGGAAAAGACGCGGTATGTCGCGTGAATTTATCCGGCAGATCGAGGAAGATGTAACGAGGGCGGCGTTTGTATCCGCTATCGTTCTGGTTCGGATCGTATTTTACAGAATTCACTACTAGAGCATTCGGATGAGCCTCCGCTCTCTCGAAGTGAGTCTTGGTGAGGTCACGAATGTATGCCCTGATAGAGGGCATTTCGAGGTCTTTGTGCAGATCAACATCTCGTATCGAATGCTTTGGCTACATCAAAAAAAATTGCAAGGGTGCGATATGGAGATTTTTCAAAACCAGGGATATTGAATTTAGAAAGGACGTGCTCCGTGAGGCGGAGTACTTGGTGCGTGCATGAGAGTCTGGCTCTAAAGCTAAACTGCGCAACAGGGAGAATCTTTTTGCTGGTTACGGCGGACTCGAGACGACTCAGAAGGAGTCTCTCATAGATTTTACCTAAAGTGTTTAGGAGGCTGATATGTCTGTAACTATCAGGAGAATTTGACTCTTTCCCTGGCTTGTGAATATCTATGACATGTGCCCTTTTCCATACTGCTGGAAAATGACAATGTGACAAGGCCGCATTGAAGATGCAGACCAGAAGAGCAATCAGATGGTCAGGAAGACGTTTGAGGACTTCAAGCCTCAGCACCGGATTCGGATTATTTTTTATAAATAGTTTATAGATTTAACATTATGGCTACAGTCTCACCTGATGTTAAGTGACGATGTGGCCCAAGATGGTGAACACGATAAACCCGTGGAGGAACTGATTCACGAAGGAAACTGCCAAAACAGCTATAGGTATATGGCGGCATATTTTCATTATGAAGGTGGTAGCTAGTTAGGCAGGCATTAGAACAAGCCATATCACCGTTCAAACTTTAGATGAAAAGAGGCCTTAGGCTATTCCATTTACGAGGCTCTTTCATCCCTGGGTTGATATTGACCAATAACATTCTATATCTTTTTATTTATTAATCATTTTATTGTAACGTCGTTCTAAATAAAAAATACAATGTATTAAAAGCCCAAACAGATTAAGTTTTGAATTGAAACTTGATTTGAATTGGATTTGAACTGAAAGATCTTCGCGTGTATGTAAAGGAATTACGTGAACAAAGATAAATGATACTATCCCTGAATGGTAGTACTATATTCGTGTTATTCTTTAATTAACTATACTATTTCGAAGCGATGATACCTCAGTGGTAGTGTGCACGACATCGCGTCAAGGGACGTGGGTTCGAACCCAAGCACATACAATAAGCTTGAGCTTTCGGTGAAGGAAAACATCGTGAGGAAACCATAGCACGGTGGTAGGGCTTTTTCTAATGCCCGCCTGGGTAGCTACCACCCTCTAGTTGTGAACCTGCCGCCAAATACCAATAGTTGTGTTCCGGCAGCTACACTTGAGAGCCAGTTCCTCCACAGGTTTAGCGTGTCTACCAACTTGGGCCGTATCGTCACTTAAGATCAGGTGAGATTATGGCCATAACGCTAAACCTTTAAGTATTAAAAAAAAGTATTATATAATTATATTCTATCTTAACCTATAATAATACCCTTCATCTAATAAAAGTAAAAATAAATAAGAATCTGCTACATGGATAATGTTTTCTTTGCTGAGCTTACGGGCTGTCGTGTGTTAATTCTGAACGGCCACATCGGGTCGTCCACCAAACTCATTTTACTATTACTGAAAAGCACAGACCTACGTGTGCCGTTTATGCAATTTACGTAAGATAACATTGTTGGGATCAACATGTTGAATTTGCACATTTTTTTATGAGTACTCAATAATTGAGTGCCTCGTGAATACTCTATACACTAAATTCTGTATACAGAACAAAACATTTGTATCATTTTCCAGGAAAATGATTACACCAATTTCTTATCTGAACATGGTGGGTCGTGCAATGCTGCGACGTCAACAGACTCTACGACTTATTACTTCGACGTGCTGTCGGACCATCTAGGAAAAGCGTTAGAAATGTAAGTATGCTGACCCTGAAGAAACTAGCCATTGCCTGTAGTATTGTCGTTGGTTTTTGTAGCGAAAAAATGCATTGACGTGTTTCCTCCTTTGATTTATGGCAGATGGATTGCGTGTTTGGGTCAAATACCCACTAGAGGGATACTACGGTGACTGTCAACCCTCCGTACTGCAAGCGTGGATATACCGTTATGGACATGATAATCATGCCCACAACACCCACTTGTGAAGCGATGATAGCTCAGTGGTAACGTGTACAGACGTCGCGTCAAAGGACGTGAGCTCGATTCTCTACAACGAGTGTGAGCTTTCAGTGAAGGATACATCGTGATGAAACCATAGTATGGTTGTAGGGTTTTCCTAATGCCCGCCTCGCTAGCTATTATCAGTTGAAAATCTGCCGTCTTATACCGTTTATTCCGACCGTTGCACTTGAGACCTATCTACTACTCTCTCCACTAGGATTAGCGTGTCGACCATCTTGGGCAACATGCTTAACACCACGTAAGATTGTTTTTTTTTTTATAGTTAAGGTTTAGCGTTATGATCTTAAGTGACGATACGGCTCAAGTTGGTAGACACGCTGAACCTGTGGAGGAACTGGCTCTCAAGTGCAGCTGCCGGAACACACCTATTGGTATTTGGCAGCAGATTTTCAACTTGAGGGCGGTTGCTAGCCAGGCGGACTTTAGAAAATGCCCTACCACCATGCTATAGTTTCCTCACGATGTTTTCTTTCACCCAAAGCTCAAGCTTTATTTATTTATACTTAGTAAGTTTTAGCTTTACTCATGTGAACTACATTTTCTTAATTCAAATTCTTATCCAATTAACTAGAGCTAATTAGGTAGCTACAACGGAATGTTATATTTAATTTTTATTTGTTAAAATGTTAGTATCATGTTGTAATAGGGGGCAAACGAGCAGTCGTGTCACCTGAGGGTAAGTGATCACCGCCGCCTATGCACACCAACAACACCAAGGGAATCGCATGTGCGTAGCCGGCCTTTATTTTAGAGGGACTGACTCTCCTAGTCTGTACTGATGCCGCGTCAATGAACGTTATTCTTGATAGCCAGGCCCTACAACAGCCATACCGTGTCCATCATCTTGGACCACATCGTCACTTAACATCCGGTGAAGTTGTGCTCTTACATTGACCCTATCTACTAAAGACTGGAATCTGCTTCCGAATTTCTTATAATCACCTGACAGTTACAGACCTTCAAGAATTTACATGCGTGAACCCTTGAGCTTCGTCACAACCATGATTTGCGAGCAGACTTTTTTATTTTACAAAATATAGAGATGTATGTATGAAACATATGCACTTGGATATGCACCACTTCTGATGAGAGACGTTTCTAAGGAAGACTAGAAAGTCTCTTAATTGATCTACGTGTTGTTTTTTATATACGTGCTATTATACCATCTTATTTTCAAAGCAAAGCAAAGATATATATACCTGTATAAAGGGAAAATCCAAATGAAAACATTATTTCAGCTTCACGCAGTTCTTCATATCGCCGCTGTTTACGGAGTCGGCGACGAGTCGCGAGCTGAGCGCAGTCAACTCGGAGCACGAGAAGAACATACCATCAGATACGCGGCGGGTGTATCAACTCTACAAATTCATCGCCGACCCGAAGCACCCTTTCCATAATTTTGGCACAGGTCTGTAATATCTGCATTCATTATCGAAGATCGAAATTCCTACTCTTTGTAGCAGTGTTTTTTTATAGTTAAGGGCTTAGCGTTATTACATGGTGAATAAGCAAACGCGAGTGGAGGGACTGGCTCTCAAGTGCAACTGCCGGAGCACACCTATAGGCATTTGTCAGCAGATTTTCAACTTAAGGGTGGTAGCTAACTTGGCGGGCATTAAAAAAGCTCTACCACTATGCGAGTGTAAGAAGAAAATGGTTCTCGGGTTACTGAGTTATCCCCAAATTCGGAGAACACAGGGAGTGTCGCTGTGATATATTAGTGAGTAGGTATTTAACAGTGCCCGTCACCTGATGAGTCTTGCCACACAAGGCTTTGCGATTACACATTACAATAGTTTGCTGTTGAAATACTTTCTTTTACCAATTACTGTAATTAATTCATACGCACTCGTTTTGAAGCGATGATAGCTCAGTGGTAGTATGCACGACTTCGCGTCAAGGGACGTGGGTTCGAACCCAAGCACCTACAATGAGCTTGAGCTTGCGGTGAAGGAAAACATCGTGAGGAAACCATAGCATGGTGGTAGGGCTTTTCTAATGCCCGCCTGGATAGCTACCAGCCTCTAGTTGTAAACCTGCCGCCAAATACCAATAGGTGTGTTCCGGCAGCAGCACTTGAGAGCCAGTTCTTCCACAGGTTTAGCGTGTCTACCAACTTGGGCCGTATCGTCACTTAAGATCAGGTGAGACTATGGCCATAACGCTAAACCTTAAATATATTAAAAAATTGCTCGGAGTGACAGTGAGATGTATACCAGCGAAATCAGGGCTTGTCTTGGACTGCAGTAAGTTCTATACCAGAACTTGCTTCTAAAGTTACAGTAGCTAGACTTTTACCAAATTAACTGTAGAAGGAGAGGTGCGCGAATTCTAGAAGTTGTCCGGGTCGGAAAAAGACATATTATATTGCACTGAGGAATGACATTTTGGAAACGCAGTATACTCTTCAGTTCCTATTAGAAGTATTCATTTTAATCATTTGAGTGAATGCAGGGTTCTTTAAAAAAACTCTAAACTATTTCGTCCCTTTAAGTATTATTATCGCAACAATAAATAGTCGACTTACTTCATCAAGAACCAATGTATCTGTTTACCTAAATTTATCGAAATTAGTTCTACAGTTTCGGTGTAAAAACGTAAAACTTACTAACCGTCAACAATTACAGATCCTGTCGAGAGCTTCTAGTCAAATTGTCTTTTTATAACATCGTCAGCGTAAGAGAAAAAATTACATAAAATGGATTGCTATATATTTTTTGTTTTCTCTTACGTTAATGTTCGTCAATAAAGACAACTTGGCTAGGGACTCAGTCAACTATAACATATAACAGACAGAAACCAAAGGTAAATGCTTTGGCTTTGCCGTTATTTTTTTATTACACCGAATTATCCATTAGGCTAATTGCCACTATTTCAAAAGCTACTATAAAAAAAACATTATTACAGGTAACAGAGATACTTTGGAGACGATTCCAAAGGCAAAGGGCATCGATGTCAGAAACGAACTGCTAAACTTCCACCGAAAATGGTACTCCTCCAACATAATGTCATTGGTCGTCCTGGGAAAAGGTAGGGTTAAGAAAAAACAGACTGATTTTTATTTTATCGTATGACGTGCGTATCTTGTTACCATTTTTAATTTTATGATGGCTGCTACACAAAATACACAGGTAGTCAACGCTGTCATGCTGGCCTGATTAAGCCTTCTTTTGAGTAACCCAATATCATAAGAAGGAAGGAACACGCTAACAGGAAGATGACTCCACAACCACATGGTCCAACAGAAATAAGAGTCGCCAAATAGTAATAATTTTTGAATTAAATTGAATAAAGATTTTTGATTTGATTTGATTTGAAATTTTCTCTTTCTCGATGTTATAGGTGTCACCGTGATATAGTTACACCGAAGTTCCGCGCGTGTGAATAATTGAACTATTTTATGACAGCTCATCAAAGTGACGCCACTGTAACTGATGTTAAGCGCTGTCCAATGTAAAAACAGTAGCAATCATCGAGAGAATGACAATCGCCAGTCGTCACTATCATGCCGGCCTACATAATTGCTTCTATACGTTCCGTTTGAAGGACCCGATGTTATAGATGGTCGGGAACACACAGGGATACACGGGTTTGGAGATTATTCTACAGCCTCACGGTGCGCCAAAAATGTGACATAGCAAACTTACTTATTCTTGTCGCAATGAGGGCTACTGTAAAGTTCTTTAAGAGAAATTATAATATATACTAATATTATAATGAAGAAAGATTTGTATTTTTGTTTGTAATGATTAAACTCAAGAACTATTTGACCAATTTCTAAAATTCTTTCACCACTACAACGCTACAGTAGACCTGAATAAATAGGCTATAAAACATTTTTTTATGAAAATTATTAAATTAAATTTTAATTTCAAGCGAACGGAGTCGCGGCCACAAATAGTGTTATATGATCAGATCATATTATGTTATGAGTATAGAAGTCAAAAATGTATTGTCTTATACACAAATTACTCTGAAATTGGTACACAGAATTTGATGGTATTTTTTTTGTATACTTAAGGTTTTAGCGTTATGGCCTTAATCTCACCTGATCTTAAGTGACGATACGGCCCAAGTTGGTAGACACGCTAAAGCTGTGGAGGAACTGGCTCTCAAGTGCAGCTGCCGGAACACACCTATTGGTATTTGGCGGCAGGTTTACAACTTGAGGGTGATAGCTACCCAGCGGGCATTAGAAAAAGCACTACCACCATGCTATTGTTTCCTCACGATGTTTTCCTTTACCGAAAGCTCAAGCTAATTGTAGGT
This sequence comes from Actias luna, assembly GCA_039707435.1. Classification (NCBI taxonomy): domain Eukaryota; kingdom Metazoa; phylum Arthropoda; class Insecta; order Lepidoptera; family Saturniidae; genus Actias; species Actias luna. Next base: position 72,533 of record JAZHAC010000045.1, on the reverse strand, counting down.
GCTCGGATTCGAACTCACGTCCCTTGAAGCGAAGTCGTACACACTACCACTGAGCTATCATCGCTTCAAATTTTTTATTAAAGTATTTAACTCGATGATAAGTAATGCTATTACTGACTATGGAATATACAAGATATATTTTATTCCATAAAACAAAATTATATCTGCAGGATAGGAGATAAAATTTGATGTATATGAATGAATTTGCTGATGGGTACATATTATGTAGATGTAGTTAGTTACTAAGTGATTCAAGAATGTCTTTTAATCAGAATCCCTAGACGAGCTAGAGGCAATGGTGGTAGAGCTGTTCTCCGAGGTGGAGGATAAGTCGGTGACAGCGTCCTCGTGGCCCGACCACCCTTACCCGCTCACACGTCGCCGCAAGAGGCTCTACTATGAGACCGTCAAGGAACTCCGAATACTCTCCATTATCTTCCCTATTCCAGACTTAAATGAGTATTATAGAAGTCAGGTATTTACTTTTATACGTTACAAGGTAATCCTAAAACTGAAAACTAGAGATTTCGTAATGTTCGTTGCGAGAACATATTTAACAAATTTTTGAATTATAAAAAGAATTGTAATTCTACAAAACAAATAATAGTTTTAAATAAAAGACACGCTTTTTATAGAAAACCAAACTAAATAATAGTAGATTAGAACAAATAATAGTTTAAAATTAAAAAAACATGCAAACAACAAAAAATAGAAAATAAGTTTTAATTAATTTAAATTAAGAATAGTGTTAATAATTTCAATAAACATAAATTAAGAATAGTGTAAATAAAAAAATATATATATTATTTTACAAAAAGCGTGGAGTGCTTTTAAGATTATCAAATAATAATCACTGTACTCATATCTGTCGATAAAACATTTATAACTATTGACACCATGCACTTTTTTTCACTGCATTTTTTTAGTTCACTTTTCTATAAAAAGCGTGTATTTTAGTTTTTTTTAAACTATTATTTATTTTCTACTTTTTAGTTTGCTTTATTTATAATAGCTTTTTATTTTATTTTAAACTATTATTTTAATTTTATGAATTGCAATGTACGTTTCTTTGTTATGTACATATACGTAAAGAAAATTACTCTACCTGTAGGTATACGACCGCATTTTTTAACTTTGTCTTTTCTGTATAACATAATAAATGTCATGATGATCTAAAACAAAATATATAGGTTGAGAAAAGATATAAAGATATATTAATTCTGTATATCAAAAATTCCGTAAAGAATAAAAACACCCGAAGTGAAACCTTTAAATGTTGTATCTTTTGTATTACTGATAAGAGAATATTTTGGTGAGTTGTTTTTATTGATAATTTATTAATTAAATGTAAATAGGTACTATTAATAAATCTATTGTATTACAGAGATACGCTTTTGCGCTTGCGATTACACTTTGATTTATAATATTTATTAAATATTTAATATTTATTTATACATATTATTATTATATTCTAATACGTTTCCGTTTTTCCAGCCCATTTATTACCTGAAAGATCTTCTGAATCATAAAGGGCCCGGCGGACTACTCTCGCTGCTGAAAGCCAAGGGTTGGTGCATTAGGTGATTTACTTTCAATAATTTTTAATATTTTTAATTTTAAACGGCGAAGATATAAAGTTTCTCAAGCTACGTTCGACTTGTGTCCACAAAGCTTAAAATGTAAGTTACGATTAAAATAAGGTTCTGTGAGGGACCGCCCCGGTGGGAGGGATCCAGCCATATTCGTCTCTTCTATATGAAGAGTTGTTACTCAAAAGTGCCTTCTTCTATTGTTAGTGTAGGACAGGTACAGTGTAGTCATTCCGCCCTGAGGCAGTCAGTAGAATCCTCTAGTTGAGGAGTAAGTTCGCCCGTTAATCTCGCGTTATATTAGCGTAGGTTTTGCTCTGCGTAGTCAAGATCTTCGTTAGGATTAGTTAGAATAGCGGTTTCTTTTCGCACCCCCCGACATTAGCCCAAGTTGAGGTTCGGCCACGTCATGGCTCTCTTGTGCTCGTTGCCTCAGGCTGTGCCTTATTACTCGCCCCTAAAGTTCGGTGAAGCTGTGGAAAGCCCTAAGGGTAACAGCATATGACCTTATAAAAGAAAGACTGTGATGTCGTTATTATTTTCATTCAGGCTAAGCTCACAACGACCCATCTGCAAGTGTTTTTATAGTAATGATTATGTTTTATGACCATAATCTCACCTGATCTTAAGTGACGATACCAGCCAAGTTGTTGGACACGCTAAACCTGTTGAGGAACTGGCTCTCAAGTGCAACTGCTGGAACACACCTATTGGTGTTTGGCGGCTGACTTTCAACTTGAGGGTGGTAGTTAGCCGACTAAAAGTATCGCGAAAACTGACTCTGGTTTCTGGCAACACGGGAATTTGAATTGTCGCCGTGGTGCGTTTTAGTGAATAGTGTTGAGTAATTACCATCCAATGAGTCGCCACATGCCCCTCTCATCTTCGATATGAGCCCAGGTAATGCGTGTGCGTGTTGCGTTGAGTAAGTTCGTAAAAACTAGGATTTTAAGCACCACGTCACTAGAAAAAAAGGTGGTAGTAAGCCAGGTGGACATTAGAAAAAGCCCTACCACCATACTATGATTTTCTAACGATGTTTTCCTTCACCGAACACTCAAGGTCTTTGTAGGTTGATTTGTACTCGTGTCCCTTGACGATGCATTCGTGCACATTTCCACTGAACTATCATCGCTTTAAAACCCACACTCTGTTTCACTTGAATTAGTGATTGTAATGCTCCCAAGCAAGTGGAACGGAAAACACCACGGTCGTGAGCGTGAACTTTATGAACGCTAAGTAAAAGTAAGAGCCTTAATAGATTTTTATTAATTCTACCTTCATTTCAATATTTTCTTTTGATTACCCAATTAATTTTCTTTTTTAATTATTTTTGTTAACATTCACAAGAGAGTTACATTCATACACACGCACTCACAATGGCTTCTAAGCTATGCAGAGCCTGTATCTTGGTAGCCAGGATACGATTAAACAATTCTTAGTCTAAAAGTACCACAGCAAATCTTATAGGTATACAATGAATGTCATGAATATACAATTTTAAGACTTTTAAATAGTCACCATACGTCGACGAATACTTATATACATTTTCATTTACATATACACACATTTGCACACACAAAAACATTGTCACATACATTACCAAAGCAAATAGTTTTATATATCATTACGTTCAGCTATGAATTAATTTTAAATATATGTTCAGTTTAGACAGAAACTCGCTGGATTGCACAATATATTTATTTAGTGAGGTATTTTTTTTAAATTACCTAATAGTTTAATGGAAATGTGTATATACTAATTATTATTAATTATGGTATATTAACTTTTTGCACGCCTCATACCGCGAAGCGTGTGGGGTTGCGTTCTACTCTCGACACATACCATTATCTAGTATTTACTGCTTGCTTTTTTTTTTATTAAAATTTAAATGAGTGGAATAAGGCGTGCACTTTCGGATTTTCCAAGCTTTCTTATAATTTATGTACTTAACGTTAGGACACAGTATGACCTGATGTTAAGTGGCTATGTGGTCCAAGATGGTGGGTACACTAATGCTAGTAAAAAAAATTGTACAGGCACTAGTTCTCAAGTGAAACAGCCGTAACACCAACGTAAGAATTTTAACTTGTGGATGGTAGCTAGTAGGCTGGCATTTGAAAAGCAAAAGTAAAGTATGCATTTATAAATTCTTACATCAGTTCGTTCATTTGTTCATTGATTCTACTATTCATTAGATTATTTGGAGTAATAGTCGTAATGCAGTACTTTCGTTTAGTGTCGAGTGCTGTAGTTTCTACGGTGCTAGAGGATTCGGTTTCTTCAGACTTGAAATTGACCTGACTGAAGATGGGATGAATCATACAGATGATATCGTCACTCTACTTTTTCAGGTAAGCCCATTAAATATTTATTCACTATTTTTTACTCATCTGTTTTACAGTAATAAAGTAACTATATACAAGATGTATACAGTCAAATCTGAGTAAGTCAAAACTGGGTAAGCGAGGAAACTATATTAATGAGTGTATTTACCAGATCCTGTCATTTTGCCCTCCTAAGACCTCTATAAGTGAGAAACATAAAATCTGTATAAGTGACAATCATTTTACACGCGTGAACCTCTGAAAGTGAGGTTGATACTTGCCTATACCTCTACAAATGCCTCTTTTCAAAAAGCCAAGTGTGCGTACCGACTTGTTTGTGAAGCTTGTTAGCGTCCGTTCATTAACAGCAGTTGCGAAGAAAGTTCCTTTAAAATAAAAACTCAATGTGTTTTCTTTAAGTGATAAACTAAAAATTGCGAATACTTTTGAACCTGGAAAGTTACGAAATCAAATACAGATTGAGTCTGGTTTCGCAGAATCCACCTACTATAAAATTATAAAACATTCAGTATCAAGGGCGAAAAATTCAACGGCGGCAAACAAAGCAAGAAACGCCTTACTATTCTTCAATGTGTTAACAGGAACGGTACAGTCAAACTCTCTCTTCTAAGCATTGGAAAATCTAAGCGACCTAGATGCTTTAAAGGCGTCAAGACTCTACCCCTTGATTAGTAATACAAAAGCAGCGATGACTAATCAATTGTTCATGTATTGGTTTAAAAAAATTGACGAGCAAATGAAGAACAAGCGATTAAAATTGCAGTTTTTATTAACAACTGTACTGCCCATACGGACAATTTCAAAGTTATATCTTTGCATGCCAATTTCACCAGTAAACTTCAACTTTTAGATCAAGGCTCTGTATTTCATTGTAAGGGTTTATCGCAGAGAAGTTGTAAAGCATACACTTACCTATTCGGAAGAAAACATTAGCCCTGAGATTAATGTACTCTTGGGCACGAAATTTGCAAGTAGAGCATGGTATGCAGTGGTATGCAATGACGTTTCTGTCAAAAACTGCTTCAAGAAAGCTGGGTTCAGTATCTGTCCAGTTAACCAAAATTTTCTGATCGAGCAAAATGAGGTTGAACTTGACTATGTGCTTGTAGTTGCACTTAGTAATGAAGAATGGGCTAAGCTCGTGTCCCACGATGTCACTGTTAATGTGTCAACGCCAATCCTTGAAGGCTTCGCGCAGATTGACACCGACGTGACTACCGCCCTAGAATACACCGAAGACGATATCGTTCAAAACTGTGTGAGGTCGTGTACTGACGGAGATGAGAGTGAAAATGTAAGCCGCTAAACATATATTTTGGATAGATAGGTGAACAAAATTACGCTTCACAATTTTTATGTAAATGCGGCGGTTGATCAAACCATACTTGATAAAATGTTTAAATTTGAAAAACATACATAAAATTGAAGAACAGAATCGCAAAATAAATTAACAGATATTTTCAAGTAAATGTTATTATAATATTGTTAAGGTTAAACATTTATCTTTAGCTATTATTTCAATAAATATTTAATACCCATACATACACGTATTTTGTTGCTAATTACGTCATATTTACTGTATTTTTATAGACCTCTATAAGTCACACAGACCCCATCTGTAACTTTGTACGCTAAAAACTCGGGTTAGTGAAAAACCTGTAAAAGAGAAAAGAGATCGCGGTCCCTTGAGATCTCACTTATCCAAATTTGTCTGTATTTAACATTATGAAGATAAAATGGTCGGATCCGTACTGCGGCGTGCAAATACAGCGAAATAAAGACGTATTTAATACGGCGATACTAGCGACGGTGCGGCCATGTTTCTTTCTAGAATGAGTAACGAAAAGATTGGCAAACAGAAACTCGGCGCCCCATTTCCTAGTCTTAAAGACGTTCAGAAAGAACAAAAACGAAAGAAAAAAAAGGGGTTGGAAACATCTGATAAATCAAAATATTCTTCATTCGAAGATCAGAGAGATCAACTTAAGCAGCAATCGTCTACAGATGTGTTGTTTAATTATATTAACTGTATCCTAACGTGTAACATCTGTCAACGCACGTTCACCGCAAATACTAGATGCCATAGTCATATTATTCCTGCAATGAGACGGAGGTTTCGGCGAGGAAAACATCATGATGAAACCATAGCACGGTAGTAGGACTTTTTTCTAATACCCGCCTGGCTATCTATCTATTTATCTTGGGCCAAATTGTCACTGTGGTTAAACATATAAAGTATACATACAAAAATTATATAATTTTTGTTTTCAGTACTTATGTATGTTGCGAAACGAGGGACCTCAGAGATGGCTATGGGAGGAGCAGTGTAAGATCGCGGAATTAAAGTTCAGATTCGAAGACACACAGGAACCGATAAGTCTGGTTGAATATAAGGCTCTTAATCTCCAGGTAAAGAATTAGGGATAATTTTTAATTTATGGAATATCTGAATAAATTTCCTACTTTGATAAGTAAGCTGTAGCACTGAAAGGTAGTCTTTAATAAAATAGCCATAGTAATTATAATTTATTATTGATACAAAGAGATATTTACACAATTCGCTATTTCACTTTTACCTTATACTACTTAACTAACAATTGTAGCAGAAACATTACGAAGTGCTAGCAGTGGTGGATTTACCAGTACGCTGAGTAGGTTGGAGACGCCAAATATGGGGTATTTTTGTTTTGTTTTTTTTTTTAGAAACTGCAATGACTACCTAAATGTTCATAGATAATAAGTTTCATAGATAATAAGTGTAAGAGCAGCAATGTTTAAATAGCCTGCATGCGGCAAAAGTGGAAATCCGCCACTGAGTGCTGGTTTGCAGTCAATCAGATATCCCACGTTTCATAAAATCATACAGTTTGAAGCGATGATAGCTCAGTGGTTGTGTGTACGACTTCGCGTCAAGGGACGTGAGTTCGAATCCAAGCACCTACAATGAGTTTGAGCTTTCGGTGAAGGAAAACATCGTGAGGAAACCATAGCATGGTGGTAGGGCTTTTTCTAATGCTCGCCTGGGTAGCTACCACCCTCAAGTTGTAAACCTGCCGCCAAATACCAATAGGTGTGTTCCGGTAGCTGCACTTGAGAGCCAGTTCCTCCACAGGTTTAGCGTGTCTACCAAATTGGGCCATATCGTCACTTAAGATCAGGTGGATTATGGCCATAACGCTAAACCTTAAGTATAAAAAAAGTATCAAACGAAATAAAATAATTAAATTAAAATTAGTATTTGGGTAATGGTACCACTTCGACGAGACGAACACAACTCGTATCGACTTCGTTTCTGCGATTTGCTTTTAGCATATGGCAGCACAGTCTCTAGCCAAGTTGTCTTTGTTTATGGCATATCATCGCAAGCATTATTTGTTTTCTTTTATGCTAACGATTGTAGAAAAGACAACTTGGCTGGAGACAAAGTTATATACATTTTTTTTTTTTTTTTTTTTTTTTTTATGTTGCACAGCAAAGTGACTGCACTGGACCTGATGGTAAGTACAGTACAATCCATATCAGCGGCGACTGACAGCGAACAGAATACACTGCCAGTCGCGGCTGTCATGCTGGCCTGCTTAGGTACCTCTTCACGCCTCTTTTGAAGGACCCAATATCATAGGAAGGAGGGAATACGTTGACAGGAAGACGGTTCCACAATTTCACGGTGCGACAGAGATAAGAGTCAGCAAACTTTTTGGTTCTGGATGTTATAGGTGAAACCGTGAAATTGTGACACCGAAGCCCTGCCCGTGTGGTTCTGTTGTGGAAAGGAGCGGAGGGGATGAGTTCAAAGAGCTCCTCAGAACACTCACCATGATACAAGCGATAGAACACGCTTAGAGAGGCAATATCCCTGCGCAATTGAAGCGGTTCTATAGTGTTGGTAATAGCTGTATCATTTATAATACGGACAGCCCGCCTTTGCAACTTATCTAAGGCATCGATGAGGTATTTAGCGGATCCATCCCAGAGGTGCGAACAGTATTCCATGCACGGACGAACCTGGGCCTTATAGAGAAGGTACAGCTGGTCGGGCAAGAAAAACCGTCGCACTCTGTTCAGGATTCCGAGTCTCTGAGATGTTTTGGAGATGACATACTCGATGTGGTCCCTAAGATTTAAGTCACTCCGAATATCTATTCCCAAGATATTTAGGCTGTCGCGCATTGCAAGCTGGGTGCTCTGAAGAGTAGGGTTTGGTGAAAAGGGGGATTTTTTTAAAGTAAAGGCGCATACCTGGGTTTTCTTGGCATTGAATTCAACCAAGTTATTTGCTCCCCATGTGGATATGCGGGTCAAGACTTGGTCAAGTTCAATGACAAGTTCCTTCCGTCTCTTTTCTGTGTCTCCCCGTCCACAGCCAGGCTTACTGACATAGCACCCATGAACCGTGCTATCGTCTGCATAGCAATGAATGTGTCCCAGGGGAAGCATATCATTGATATGCAGAAGAAACAACGTGGGTGATAAAACAGAGCCCTGCGGAACTCCAGCGTTTACAGACATGAGCTGCGAGTTGTGCCCATCGACTAGGACACGAAATCTGCGCTCATGCAGAAAGCTGGAGATCCATCGGCACAAGTTGTCGGGGAGTCCGAAAGCCGGGAGTTTGGAGAGAAGACCACGGTGCCAGACCCTATCGAAAGCTTTGGCTATATCTAAACCAATAGCCAGTGCCTCGCCATGTTTGTCAATCGCTTCCCCCCAACGGTGCAATATGTACGCTAGAAGATCCCCCGTTGATCGGTTCGGTCGAAAGCCATATTGACGATCATGGATAAGAGGGTGGTCTTCTAGGTGGCGCACAAGTTGGGCATTTAATATGCGTTCCATGACTTTGCACAACGTTGAGGTTACAGCGATTGGGCGGTAGTTATTAGGGTCTGAACGATCACCTTTTTTTGGAATTGGTTGCACGTTGGCCTCTCTCCAAGCGCGGGGCACGTCACCAGAGATGTTGGATTGTTGGTAAACGCGTGTTAATACTGGGGACAACTCGGCTGCACACTTTCTAAGTACAATTGGTGGGATACCATCCGGACCACTGGCCTTCCGGACATCGAGCGAAAGCAACTCACGGCGCACGTCTCTTTGCCTGATGCGGACCTCAGGCATCGAGATACCACTGTTAGGTGTTGTGGGCAGTTGCGCGTTACTATCGTCGAGTCGGGAGTTGTCCGCGAAGATGTTGGCCAATAAAGTGGCTTTCTTCTGCGGTTCATGAGCCAGTGATCCGTCCGGATATCGCAAAGGCGGCAGAGAGGATTGACAGAAATTTGCCTGGACGGCCTTCGCCAGCCCCCAGTAGGCGCGACTATTGGTTGGGTGGCGAACCAACTTCTGGCCAATCCGTGCAACGCGCTGAGCGTCTGCTCCTGCGTAAGCCTTTTTGCAGGACCTAGTGGCCTTATTATAGGCTGCCTTAAGGGAGTTGAGATTAGGATCTTTATTCGCGCGGCCCTTGATCCAAGCACGGTACGCATACTGCTTCTGACTGAAAGCATCTGCGCATTCATGATTAAACCAAGGGCGTCCGCGGCGATTACTGACAATTTCGGACGTAGGAATGTAATATTCCATTCCAAGTCTAATCTCGGCAGCAATTGCCTCGGCAGTCCCAGAAAGATCTCTCTCATTAAAGCACCTTTGCCTCCAGGGTACGGATGCGAAATAATCTCGCATACCATCCCAATCTGCTGACGAGTAGTGCCAAACCTTACGCTTAGTCTCCGATGGACATCGAGGCAATGAACGCGGCACCGACGATTCAACGAGACAGTGGTCTGAACTACCCAATGGGGCACTGACAGACACCCTGTATTCGTTAGGATGACTCGTCAGCAGTAGGTCCAGCAAGGAAGGCGCTTGACCCGCTATGTCTGGAATCCGGGTGGGCTGGGTCACCAGTTGAGACAGGTCGTGCGTGAGAGCAAATGCATGAGCAGTTCGTCCTGCATGGTCGGTTGTTGACGAATTCAACCACTGTTCATGGTGTGCGTTGAAGTCTCCCAAAACCACCAATTCTGCAGTAGGGAACTGCTCTTGCGCGTCATCTGTCGCCTGACTTAAATACTCGAACAGCCGAGTTGTCACATCATCCCCCTTGTGGGATCTATACAGGCACGCGTAGACTCGGCTTTCAACGCCGAGATCCACGTGCACCCATAGGGTGGAGAAGGAGGAGTCCTCCATGAGGTGCAAACGGCGACAACACACATCCGACCGTACATACACACATACCCCGGCTTTAGTTTGAAAGTTTGCCTCCAGCTGGTAACCAGGGTATTGTAAATAGGATGCGTCGGCCGGACGGCGGATCTGTGTCTCCGTTAAAAAGAGTAAAGCAGGCCGAGCCGTCTCTAGGCGATGGTGGACGGCATTTAAGTTAGTATGGAGTCCGCGGATGTTAGCGAACTCCATTGTGAAAGCGGCGTCGGGGTTGTGCACCGCTGTGGACCTGTTTTTCTTTATTCTTGGCACTGTCATGGGTAGCGATAAAAATTTTTTTTAAAAGAAAGAAGAAGGCGTGAAGTAGGAGTAATTCACTGCGACATAAAGCTTCCAGGCTCGAAACACCAACTCAAGCACAGCGTAGAAGCACTGATCCGACAGACGGAAGGGCCCCCGTACCCCCCCGGAATAGTTCGCCGGGACCCCGTTCCGGTCACCAACCGGCACGACGAGACTATCCAAGATTATGCGCGGCATGGTGGGGCAGCCTCTCACGGTGGTTAGCCGCGATTGGGCCCCTGTACTATACCGCGGGCGGCCAGCGGTCAACCGTTGCTACAGGTCTCCCTGGCCGTCGGGTCAGTGCATCCTGACAATGCAACGAGCAATTAGTGAATCTCACCACCTCTCCATATCACAGTGTAAGTCTCCAAGGTACTGGGTATACACTGGCTGTACCCGAAACGCGACGAGTCACTCTTACGGGCTTTACACCAAGTGTATGGTGGTCGCGACCCAGTCGGGCACCGACGCCCTACCACCCCGTAGCTGCTCGATTAGCACCACCCAGGGGTCACGTGTAGGGTCTCGAGGGTAAAGCCTACGGACGTGAGCAGCATCAACCCCCAAAAATAAAATGTGGACAAGTCTTATCTGTCTGTTACTAATTATGAGAGCGGTCTAGATGACTTCAGCGTCCTTTCTATATAAAGGTTCTACAAGTACATATAAATTGATTTGCTTTTAACATAAGTGACCTATTGTGGTCAAATTTGTGACTAAAAACCTATAACCCCAATAATTATAACCAGGAACTGCCAATGGAAGAAATCTTAAGTGCTACCTACCTAAATAACGAGTGGCGTCCGGAACTCATCGAAGAAATGTTATCTCTGCTGACCCCAGAGAATGTCATCATTATGATCGGCGCACAGTGAGTAGGATCAATATAAAAAAAACAGCGTGTGCTTAAGACCACACGACAGAAATAAACCTTACAATATCTTTCTTACTCTCTTAGTCTGCTCGAGCTCACGTTACCAGGACGAGCGTCACACAAAAACGTCTTATAACAAGTTTTACTTCAAAAATATTCTTGCATTCAATTAAGAAAAAGCTATTCAAAGTAGTGTGGAAACCATACCCCGCCTCTACTAATATTGGAGAAAAGTGTCTCGTCACATTATCTTTTTTTGGGTATTTGATGGTGCTTTCTTTCTGATGTTTTTTTTTTTTGTTGTACATATAAGGGCTTTAACAGCTTTATCTAGCTTTGGGGTTTAGCACTAAGTCATTCAGCCCGAGATAACCAGCGCAAGGGAGCCATGAAGTGGCCGATCCTCGGTTTGGGTTGTTGCGAAAGACGCCAAAAGAAACTGCGGTCTTAACTAATCCTTAAGCAAATTACCTACTCAGTTACAACGCGGATTAAGAACGCAAACTAAGCTGTTAATCTCAAGGATTATACTGACTGCCTCAGAGCGGGCATCTGATATGCCCCATACGCCTCTCGTGTAATCAGCCCGGCATAAAACAAGAAAATGCACATAATTGTATCTATTGCCTTATTAACGACACAAGGCTATTGGAAGGTACCACTTCTAGATATTGAATTTGTTAGAATTTAATTTTTCATAAATCAATATTTTTATTATTGCATCGATGATGTCGTCAATATTATTCTGTGAATATGTTTAGAATGAGTATGTCAGGAGAAATTCGAAAGTTGCGATTAGAAGTGTGAGTGCTGTTTCCGGTCTCTGGCACCACGGGTGTTTGGTCCTTTTTAGTGCGTAATGTTGGGTGCTTATCACATCCTCTCTATGACAGTCAGTACAATCCTTTAGAGTTTAGGTTGAGCTCTTAACTCGCGTTATAGTAGGGTAGGGTTTTGCTTAATTAGGACCCTTCTTAGAATTAGTCAGCACCACTGTTTCTCTTCGTGTCCTCCGGCAAAAGCCCGAGCCTAGGGTGAGCAACTTTAAGGATCCCTTGTACTCGTAGCGTCGTACTCACTCCCAAACCTCGGTGAAGCTGTGAAAGCCCTTAGGGCTAACAGCATATGAACTATCGAAAAAAAAGGTGCTTATCAATCGATGAGTGTTGCCATACGCCCTTAGTTAGTATGTATTATAAAAATAACCTTAAATAATAAATTTTGAAGCGATGATAGCTCAGTGGTAGTGTGTACGACTTCGCGTCTAGGGACGTGAGTTCGAATCCAAGCACCTACAATGAGCTTGAGCTTCCGGTGAAGGAAAACATCGTGAGGAAACTATAGCATGGTGGTAGGGCTTTTTCTAATGCCCGCCTGGCTAGCTACCACCCTCAAGTTGTAAACCTGCCGCCAAATACCAATGGGTGTGTTCCGGCAGCTGCACTTGAGAACCAGTTCCTCCACAGGTTTAGCGTGTCTACCAACTTGGGCCGTATCGTCACTTAAGATCAGGTGAGATAATGCCCGTAACGCTAAAGCAGAGGTATAAAAAAAAATTACACTGGACCCAGTGAACAAATTAAAAATTCTCAAACATTTCATTTGGCATGCGCCACCTGGGGCTTAGTTGCGATTTGCAAGGTACTGCCACTGTTCACTCAATTGCCTAATTCGGATAAAATAGCAAACATGAAGAAGTATGAGGATCGTGTTCTTTTGTTCTTTACCAGTATATTATATATATTTATAAGAACATTGCGTTGCAGGTATAATATAACAGCATATAATATCCTTCTACTCATCTCACTTATTCGAGTGGAACTTTGTTTTAGACAACGTAAGAGTCGTTTATGGGCTTGGTATATCGCAAAATCTGTGAATGAACCTAACGTGATAATGTATGTAAGAAAGATAATATTACCAGATCGAGTTTTTTGACGGTCCTTTAAATGAATGGGTTGTTTTCTTAACCTGTGGTAGTTTTGACCATCATTAGCACCATCCCAGGGCTTAATTTGAATAATTTATTTAGATTTTGACCATTAAATATCGCAAGTCATGTACTTTCTAGATGCTTCTCAGGGAAGTGCACTCAGACTGAACCTTGGTACGGAGTTAAATGTCTTCAAGAGGATATAGAAGACAGTTTGATACAGGTACACATTCATATTTTTAATGAGTAATAACACAAGATCTAATCTATCTACCTAATACAATTTTAATTAAAAAAATAACGCTAAATCTTAACTATACATAAGAAAATCGCGATAACTGATTGAATAGTTGAGGCGTGAAAGTGCAACGAATGCACACCTTCACATAACATTTAATGAACTTAATATCTGTTTGTACAGAAATGGAAATCTGTTCAGTCTATACCCGAACTTCACTTACCGCCCGTCAACGAATTCATACCCTTAAACCTTGACTTGGAGACGTGCGAGGATCCGACCAGCGATGCAGTCGGACCTGCTATAATCAAGGTGATGTATTGTTTGTTAAAAAATAAATACTCATAAATAAATTATCGAGCACTTGAGTTGTGTCGCCTACAGTAATATTACACTTATTATTTATACACGTATTTACTTAGTATCTTTGTTGGTAGATATCGTATTATTATTCTAAGATTACTTATATACAATAATATACAACTATTACTGACTTTTTTATACTTATTGAAGCTCAACTGAGTTGTTATAAATAAGTGACGAAGTTAATTTACTATTTTTTAACTAGTATTCTGAATACGTAAATAACACTTTTATTATTAGAGATATTAGTGGTATACGTCCATGTTTGTACCTTGCGCTGAACGTCCTCCGCGCTCGCCCACAAAGATCTGTAAACCTGTCAAAGCCCAGCCAACAGTGGTAGTGCATTCGAAAAAAAAACATGTCGATACGTAAATATCTAAAAATGAAACAATTTAGTACATCCTTCTCTGTTTGTTAACTGGCTCTCGGATTGAATGCCTTCCACATTCGGTCAAGAAGTTCTAACAGCTAACACAGGCTTACCTAATAGGCTATCAGGAAATATCCATACTAAACATATATCTATTGAGTGGCTTTCTTTTTGATTATGATAGAATAAGGAACACCAGATTAACACTTGTTAATCGAGTGTTTTATTTGCTATAACGCCTAAGTACAGAAAATAAATGAGTAAAATTATAGTTTCTCACAGTTTCTTTTGTTAGTTTCTGTAAATTTTTTAATTGAAATAAATTATATTATATTACAATTTTGTTTTACACATACAGTTAGCGAGTCAATATAGTGTTGTAACACTCAATTTTAATAAAACCCAGAGACCGGCGTTAATACATTCGGCAACTGAAATTTGTGAATACGATACAGGGTCATTAGCCAAGACACACTCACTTAGTTTCTACTCTCTTTCGTCGAACTTTTAGGCTCTCAATTTTAAGCGTTAAGTAGCTAGCCGGAGTTTTTGTCGGGATCTAGATCTGTCGTATTGTGATTTTTATTTTTATTCATATACATTGTTGTTAAGCACTATATTGTGTAAATTAAGGTGACATTTTATGTAATGTAGTGTAGCTGAAGAGCATAGGTGAAGTGAATTGTGAATAATAATCCGGAATATGATATTCATTGCCACAAAAATTCCCAAGAGAGCTTCAACGAGAGAGTGACCATCTTATTGAGGATAGTATCGTCTGCCCGAAATGCCCAAATTTTCTTCTTCTTTTATTTTTTGTAACTCAGTCCTCTTCAGAGACTATTACTGTCATTTTCAAGTGATAAGATTTGGACATTATGAACAGATGAAACTATCTTCAACAAGATGGCGATTTTCTTGTTGAAGCTCTCTTGGGAATTTTTGTGGTAACTAATATATCATGGTCCGGATGATTATTTGTTGAGTGAAGTCACTTATGTTGTTCAGCTACTCTCCATTACGTAAAATGTCACCTATATTAGACAACACAGGGCTAAATAACTATGTATACGAATCAAAATTTAATATCACTACATGACTAATCAAGATCCCGCCAGAAACTCCGAACTTTTAGCTACAGCTGACTGATGCAATATTCAGAGATGAGAAACATCATCGATTCTCGTATCAGTTTACTATTTTTCTCATACAATCTTTAATAATAATCTTTCATAAAATTAATAATAACAAAACAGTTATATAAAATTGATAAAGGTGACGTTTTCAAAGAAAAAATGTGACTTTCCGGCTTAAATTGCACATTTTAATTACTTAAGTTACAGTAATTTCGTTTTGAAACTTGACGTTTTTCGTTTTGCAATTTTTTTTTACGTAATTATAACATTTTATACCGATATATATCTTTTATTTTTAATTTAAAAAATTGTTTCCATTCGTTTCTTAATACTGTTACTATACTTATACACATAGAAATGATATATACAACCATACAACTTTATAGTACTTGGAAATGAAAATTATTTATCTTTCTAACTGATCCGGTGACCTTCGTATCACTTATAATCGATGTTCTTTATTTATGCTAAAACTCAAAAACGGTTCAACCGATTTTGTTTTTACATTTTGATTAGCTATAATCAACTGTAATCTATATTCCAACTTCACTTCGTTTATCGATATGACATAGAATGAAACTAAAACTAATATACCACTCATCGAAATAAAACTAATTTGAACGGATTATATCCGACGGTCCCGACGATCAAAATTAATTAATAACCGCGATAAAATCCGTTTAAATTAGTTTTATTTCGATGCATAATATTTTCGTAAACATAAGAAATCATTAATATACCACTCCGTGACAATAGTTAAATGTACCCCGTTTTTGTAAAATGTACTTTTTTTAAATTCATTGATGACAATAACGGACACAATAAAAGATATCCAGTTTGATGCAGTCCTTCGGAAGTTATGAGCGTACATACAGTACTGTACATGTACACGTAGTACTTTAGTTTACTAAGGATTACCGAGGGTCGGACGAGTTCATAAAAGTCAAAGCGAAAGATACATTGCGCAGAAAAAGTAAAGCTTGAAATAATTTAACTCCTGATAAAAATGTCTATACCGCGAACCTGATAATAAAAACGATTCTGTAAGAGTATATTTCAAAATTTCATTACAATTACATACTTGTCATATTAAACAAAATTGAGTGCGTCTCATTGACGATTGTCAAAATCGTAACTTGGGTACCATATGTAAGAAAAAAAGTGATCAAATGATAATAACAGCCGTATTTAATTATATTATTTTAAACTTACAGACAATTCGTTCTGATGACGTTACTTGGCATAGGGTTATGTCATTCGCATACATTTCTAAACGTTAAAAAATTTCGAAAGGCGACTTAGCTAAGGGGACTGAAAATGGTTAGATATATCTACTCTACACCTAGAATTCTAATGCTTTTTAATCTCTTAAGGGATATGTTCTGGAATTGAAGGACCACAAGAAATAGGTTCTCTCAATGGTATTTTTGTTTTAATTTATTTCATTTCAACAACTAATTATGTAATGTAATTGCAGGATACTCCTTTACTGAGGTTATGGTTCAAGAAAGACAACCATTTCCTTTTACCCAAAGCGACGGTTATCATCGACATCATTAGGTTTGTTCGTGTATTTTTCTCATATGTAAATAACTACAGAACATTTGACAATGTATGGTCGGAATATGAACCGCTCTAATGTGATAATCTCCAGGGATAGTTCTTATGATCATGTCATCGTGACATATACCAAGTGATAGAACCAGAAGCGAATTCAGGATGTTTGTCAAAAGGAGGCACTCAAAGGAAAATGCATGGTGGTAGAGCTTTTCCTAATGCCCGCATGGTTTTCCTACCACCTCAAGGTGAAAATCAGCCGGTAAATATCTGCAGGTGTGTTCCGGCAGTTGCACTTGAGACCCAGTCTCTCCAAAATAAAGGCCGGCAACGCCCCTGCGATTCCTCTGGATTTGTGGGTCCAGCCATAGATTTAGTGTGTTCACCAACTAGGGCCACATCCTAACTTAACATCAGGCTTGATTGTAGCCATGACGCTGAACCTATATAGACTATAAAAAAGATGGAAAAGTTTATTTGTATGCTAGTTTGAACGCGCTAATCTTAGGAACTACCAGTCGAAATAATAAAAAAATGTATTTGATAAGAGTAATAAATTAAGCGTAACTATAAAAAAACACTTTTTTCGACTTTTTTCGAAGGGACTACTACCATTGTTAGACACGGGAATTTCACAGGTTCACCGTAATTTTTAGGGGAGTGCGGAGGGCGCTCAGCCCGAGGGGTAACTTGTACAAGGGTATCACTAAATGACCAAATTTAGCTTGAACCGTTGTCGGAACTGTGTTGTTTCCAGAATTGTCACTCTACGTATTCTTTTAAATTACTTTGATTTATATATTTATTGAGACGGAGCCTGGAGACCTTGTAACGGTGATAGCTACCTTTTCTCGCGAAAAACTAATAAGAAATGAGATAAAGAGAAGAATACATTTTCTATGAAACTTTTTATAGCGTCATCCTATTTTAACGCGAGCGGAATGGCGGGTAATATCCAATAAGCTATATTCGAAGTGTGACGCTGGCGAATACTACTGCATCGCTAGTGTTAAGGAAAAGAAGTATTCAAATGGACTCGTGTGTTCCTCTCTCGCTCACGCCCTCGCATCTTCCATGAGTGTAGCTTACTATCGATAACACATTCATGTTTTTTTTTTCTTGCAGTCCCATCGCATATTCCGAACCGTTAAATTACAACCTGTTGAGGATTTGGTCGAACATGGTGAAGGACCGCTTGCAACGAAACGTGTGTGGAACTGAGATCGCCGGATTGTTTTGGAACATCAGTTCGTTTCATGGGCTACAAGTAAACATTTCTTTTTTTAATAGTTATGTTTAGCGTTATGGTCATAATCTCGCCTGATCTTAAGTGACGATACGGCCCAAGTTGGTAGTCACGCTAAACCTTTTTTGAAGGAGCTGGCTCTCAAGTGCAACTGCCGAAACACACCTATTGGAATTTCGCGTCAGGTTTTCAACTTCAAGGTGGTAGCTAGCCAGGCGGGCATCAGAAAAAGCCCTACCACCATGCTATGGTTTCCTCAGGTTGTTTTTCCTTCACCGAAAGCTCAAGCTCATTGTAGGTGGTTGGATTCGAACTCGCGTCCCTTAACGTAAAGGCATACACACTACCACTGAGCTGTCATCGTTTATATCAAAACTATTATCCTTTGAACATCTATTGTGTATATTTCGAAGCGATGATTGCTAAGCTAGAAGCGTGTATGGACACCGCGTGTGTGGTGAGGAATAGAAGAAGTGCGTTCCTGGTTTCTCTCAATACGGCAGATTGAGTGTCGAGTACAATTTTCCTTTACCGAAAGCTAAAGCTTGCTGGAGAGATTCTAACTCATGTCCTTTAACGCGGCGTCCGTACTCACCGCCGACTGCACTATCGTCGTTTCAGTTATCTAAATTCCTTATTAAAGACTAAAGCGATTAAAGCGACTAAAGATTGAAGCGATGATAGCTCAGTGGTAGTGTGCACGACTTCGCGTCAAGGGACGTGGGTTCGAACCGAAGCACCTACAATGAGCTTGAGCTTTCGGTGAAGGAAAACATCGTGAGGAAACCATAGCATGGTGGTAGGGCTTTTTATAGTGCCCGCCTGGGTAGCTACGACCCTCAAGTTGTAAACCTGTCGCCAAATACCAATAGGCGTGTTCCGGCAGCAGCACTTGCGAGCCAGTTCCTCCACAGATTTACCGTGTCTACCAACTTGGGCCCTATCGTCTCTTATGATCAGGTGAGAATATGGCCATAACGCTAAACCTTAACTATAAAAAAATATATATATATTTTTCATTAATTCCACTCCAGATCGAATTAGAAGGTTACGACGACAAGCAACATGTGCTCTTGCAAAAGATTGTCGACGAAATAGTCGATTTCAAAACGGATCCCCAGAAGTTCGAGATCATAAAAGAGGATCACATCAGATCCCTCGGGAACTACGAAAAAGAGCAACCTGACCTGGTAAGTCACATTATTACGTATGAACATGAAGCGGTAATAGCAAGAGCTTATACGGCAGCTCAGTTGCTTATGTATACGAACGCCAAGACATTGGACGTGAGTTCAAATCCACTTGCAATGAGTTTAAGCTTTCGGTGAAAAAACAACTTTTGAAACCATAGCATGGCTGTAGGACTTTTTATAATGCCCGCCTAGCTAGCTACTACCTTCAGTTGAAAATCTGCCAACAAGTACCTACAAGTGTGTTCCGACAGTTGGACTTCTTAACTAGGCTTAGCGTGTCCATCATCTTGAGCCACATCGTCACTTAGCATCAAGCGAGATTTCGGCCATTAGGTTGTAAACTAAGCTAAAACATATAAATTATTTCGATAATGTTGAAACAAATTCCTAAACAAGTGGGTGGCATCTATAAATTGAATAGTATTTTCGACTTTCCTCTGAACTATACGTTTCTTATTTGCAGATAGCAAATTGGATGGAATGTTACTGTTTATCGGATATGATCTGGACAACCTCGCAACTCTTAAACTGCTCTAAAGGTATGTCGTTAGCAGGCGAACAAAACGCGTTGACAACTATCTTCACTGACGTTCTGTCTAGAGTAGTTAAGATGGTAAACATGGAACCCTCAACTTTTTTTTACCATAGCCTACTATCATAATGTGGGCGCTACATCTTTTCTGAAATTAAAACTTGTTTAGGCGCGTAAATCACTTTATTTTGTGGGTAATGAATGAGAATGAGCTGTGACACTCATTAAGGTAAAGTTTTTGGAGTTTATTCCTTAAGAAACGGTTTTCATATTTGGCACGCGGTTTGGAAATTTTATGAAGAATGAAATCTAGCGTTAACTAAAAGGGAGGTGTTACGTTCCTTTGCGTAACGTACTTTGACCTTTCACTTCGAGATTATGTATGTGTGTATACTTATTTTTGGAATTATGTAATTAATATGAATGAATATTATATATACTTTTATTGTTTTTTAAGATGCTTTCATTAATCCTCGTTTTACATAATCTACACTATAATAGCTCTTCAGGAGTAAACTTCAATCGTGCGTCGGAGCTAACGCACACACTTGTTTAGCGGTATGGTCGCAATCTAACCTTATGTTAAGTGGAGATGTGGTCCAAGATGTTCAACGCGCTAGGCCTAGTGAAGGGACTGGCTCTCAAGTGCAATTTTCGCAATACCCTTACAGGTATTTGATGGCAGATTTTCAACTTGCAAGTTGCAGCAAGCCAAGTAGGAAAGGTCTGTCCCTCTGCCCCTGGTTTCTGGCAACACGGGAGTTTGTAATGTTGTCGTGATGCGTTTCGATGGGTAGTGTTGGGTGATTAACACCGGGTGAGTGTTACCACACGCCATTCTCACCTTGGCCTGAGCCTGGGTACTGCGTGTGTTCGGCGCAATGAGGAAGTCTATTAAGAATAGGATTTTAAGCACAACGTTAATGAAAAAGAATGGTAGCTAGCCAAATTGCCATTAGAAAAAAGTGCATTACTATGGTTTCATCAGAATGTTTTCTCTCACCGAAAGTTCAAGCTCATTGCAGAGATTCGAACTTACGTCCATTGACGCGACGTCCATATACACTACCAACTGAGCCGTCATCGCTTCAAATTTCTTGGGCTCGTGATTCTTATTTTTATAAATAAAACAACTCGGACTTAAATAATTCTATGAAAGTGACTATATTACTAGTAGTAGTAGACGTACAGTATACTAGTTATATCACATTCATTTCCAGATATAACAATGGAACAGCTTGATGACTTTAACCGGAGATTGATGAAAAAAGTTTACATCGAGTGCTTGATGTACGGAAACTTGACCAGGGAAAGGGCCCTACGCATAGCTGATATTCTTGAAAGCAGGTACCTCTTTCTAGCCTTCAGAAATACGTGAATTTTAGAAATACTGTAAATTACCCGTCACTGGTCCATTTCGTTACGTATTGCTTTTAAAGGGTAGGTTAATAATCAAACATTCATCCAGCTGAAGAGTTTGTTTGTTTCTTTGTTTGAACACTCTAATCTTAGGAAGTACCAGTCTGCTTACAAATTTTATTTTCGTATTATTGCAATAATTGACACCACGCTACCCCCGACAAGAGCAAAGCTGTATTAAAAATAATTACCAAAACGGGCAAAAGTTAATAAATTATTTTTTCTTATCTATTTTTACTTCAACATGCAACTGAAACTGGATATAAAAAATTTGGACAGTAGTTTCTTTTTGTAACGTAGATGCTCAATAAAGAGCGATTTTTTCGAAATTTAACCCCTTAAAGCATAAATTGAGATGGCAGAGTTTGTATAAGAAAAAAAACTTCACCTATTGACTTAAAGTTTATAATACGGACTCCTTAATAAAAATAAATAAATAATGTGTTTCAACGTTTTTAAAATTTTGTCCCTTACGAGTGTAAAAATGGGGGTTAAAACTTTTCACTGATACTTTTACTGAGATATCATGAAATCTATAAGTAAATTGACTTGAAATTTGCCACGGATATTGTTATCATGAAGTAGACATCCACTAAGAAGGGATTTTAGGATCGCAGGCAGTTGACGGGATAACCGCGAACGAAGTCGTAATTTTATTTAAATTTAAAAATATGAAGATAAAAAAAAGTTATTTAAAATAGATCTTATCTCGTGAAAGAATAATACCATAAGTTCTATCCAAAGTATTAGCTACCGCTAGCCATTACTTTTCCACATCTTATGAATATCGCGTCGGAAGAACGCTTCATCTTTCGAGGCAATCCACCAATTGATCCAATTTTTGTATATCTATCCGATTTAGGGTGCTACTCAGACAGGCTATGTACCACTGATCGGAATTAGTGGTAGTTGGAATAAGCAATGTCTGGTAACTACGGCGGGTAAGGTAGAATTTCCCAGTAAATAGTTCTCAAGTATGTTTTCACCGATTCTACATGCGACCGAGTGTTCTCATGTAGTAAATTATACTATTTTATTTTATTATATTACATTATTATCATTATAGTAAAAGCGATGATAGCTCAGTGGTAGTGTGTAGGAACGCCGCGTCATAGGACGTGAGTTCGAATTCAACCACCTACAATGAGTTTGAGCTTTCGGTGAAGGAAACACCGTGACGAAACCATAGCATGGTGGTAGGGCTTTTTCTGATGTCTGCCTGGCTAGCTACCATCTTTAAGTTGAAAACCTGCCACCCAATACTAATAGGTGTGTTCCGGCAGTGACACTTGAGAGCCAGTCCCTCCTATATAGGCCAACAACGCACCAGCCATTCCCCCGGTGTTGTGGGTGTTCATGGTCGGTGGTGATCACTTACCATCTGGTGACAAGCTTGCTTGTTTGCCCGCTATTCATAAAAAATTAACTTCCCTTCTGTCCGCTAGTACTGCATTCATTTTTCCTTCAGGGTTCAGCTCAATCTCATCAATTGTATTCAGTAGAGTCCCAGTGATAGTTTTGATAGTTGTTATAAATAGTTTGATCAACTCATAATACACGACACGCAGCTGATACCACCCAATGTAGAAAGACAGTTTCTTTTTCATGAATATTCGGTTTGGTAGTCGACGTAAAGTATGGCCATGAAGTCCCCATGATTACGTCTTCTTTGGGTTGTCATAGTGAATCCATTTTGCACCTTAATTGACTATACGATGCAAAAATACCATTGCGCTTATATTCACTTGTTTTATCGTGCACTTTAGTGACTATCAATTCCTTAACATATCGTCTCTCATAATATACCGTGCGAATTACTAGAAGTATATGGGACTCAACTGGTGCAAATCATTACGAATAGCCACAGGACGATCTGAACATGACATCTCATTTCTCCTTTAACATTAGAGACTAAACTGCTTCCATATGGCTTCTAGTCTCTGGCGGGAAAAAGAGAGCATTAGTAACTAGAGAGAGACTATACTCGAGTAAATCTCGCGCATAGTCAGTTTCGATTGCAACTTCAATAACTGGGCAATCATTTCACCAAACTTCGCGTTATTTATGTCTAAGCTACAGGTTGTACCAACAGGAGCGAATAGAAAAAAAACACAAATTGTATCGATATCACTTGTTTTTCTATTTTAAATTAATGATTTAATTCAAATTAAAGTTACAAGAGTACAATAACAATTAACAGTAGTCGTTTTTCTGTACACTACAACCATCTGTTGTTGAGAAGTTGAACGAATTAACTTTATGTTGTTGACATTTTGTTTGAACTACTGTACGCTAGATGGCGCAATAAAATATTCAAGAGAATTTCATTGTTTGCGTAAGTATTAAAAGACTCATGATTTGAAGTTTATTATTACAATCCTTTAGTTTAGGAGGTTTGTTCGCTCTCTTGAATCCCGTGATACTAGATTAGGTCTTTCTTACTTAGATAGGATCCTTTTCTCGTTTCTGGGGCAACAGCCCAAGCCAAGAATCGGCCACTTAATGGTCCGCTTGTGCTCGTTGCAGCTTGTTAAAGCTCTGAAAGCCCTTATAGCTAACTACATACGGCCAAACGAAAACAAAAAATATCAGTATAGTTCAAAATATTTTTACATGTCACTACTTTAATAAAATATATAAATTCTTTGATTCATTTTGGTTAATACTCTTTATTATAGTTCGTTATTTGACTTATCAATGTATATATTATTAATAAGTAAAGCCTATTGTAAACCAAAATATATTTTAATTCCAATTAGGTTATATTATAATAAACTTAAAATATTACAATTGGAACAACATTTTCGATTTAGCCCCTGAACATTGGATTCAATACTCGATTTATTGGCTAATTTCTAAAATATTTATATAAAAACAATTATTTAAAATATACTTAACTTCTACAACTTTAACAGCGCCATCTTTTGATACATTCTAATAACGCCCAGAGAAGTTGTTGAAGTGCAATTTTGACACAGCGCCATCTGTTGACTAATTATTAAAAATTGTAAATTAAAAAGTGATAGAAAGAACGATATAAAGCAGTACGGCTAAACGGACATAACTTCATATATCAATTGATATAGTATTTATAAAATTATTATAATATAAAAGTTGTTATAATTTTATACCTTCTACTAATCTTTTCGCATAGTGGTAGAACCTTTTCTAATACCCGCCTGGCTAGCTACCACCCTCAAGTGGAAAATCTGCCGCCAAATGCCAATAGATGTGTTTCAGCAGTTGCACTTGAGAGCCAGTCCCTCGACTAGGCTCAGCGTGTTCACCATCATATCATTATTTAACATCAGGTGAGATTGTGGCCATAATTTAAAGCCATAATTAAGATTTTGCCAGTATTGACTGGCAGTGAATTTTAATTAATTATCGCTCGCGGCTGTATAGATTGTACTGTTCTTAACATCAGGTGCAGTACAGTCACTATGATTGGAAACAAAAAAATAAATAAAGAGTGGAAATCTATTAAACGGTTCTTATTGTCTCGATCTCAAAAAAAAAACCACCCATATTTGTGAGTTTTTCTAACAATTGACCTCACACACTGGAGAGATTTGCCCCGGTTCGAGAAAATTTTAGATCCGGGGCTGGATTTATGCATGCAGTGGCGGACTTAATAGCATAGGAATTATCTGACAGTTAACCTTAAGGTGATGCAAAGATAAAAGATGACAGGTGTAAAAGAAACAACTACTACAATACTAATATTAACTTTAAAAATATATATTTACTACTTAAATTTAAAATTTACTAATACTGCATTTTCTTTAAAATAATAAAATATACACTCACACTTATACTTATATACACTCATAACTTCTATTTTCACCTGGAGACGTGAGAGGTGGCGTAGAGCCATAACGCAATAAGCGAGCATCTTCCAAATGGATTGATATTACTGCCAAAGCGCACCTAGTGGGAAAAAATGTCTATAAATGTCATAAAAAAGTGACAAAGGGTCTTTGAAATTTAAATAATAGCCTAAAACCATCTACGAACGGTTTCGCTTTGTATGACAACAGCCCCAAACTGCTAAGATGTGATTGACCATCAAAGGTATTACATTGAAAGAGCCATTAACTATTGACAAAGGCAGAATACCATTTGCGGGATAAGTTTGTCCTTAGTTACCCGTATGATTTCTTTCATAGGATACTAAACAATGCTGCCCCGCTCTACGCCCAACAGATGCTCTTACATCGAGAAGTTGAGATTGAGAAAGGTAAGTTAGTTATAAAAGTTCGTTTGAAGACGCTAATCTTGGGATCTACTAGTTAGACTTGTCGTACTTGATAGAGAAATCATTAGATAGTTAAAAAAAGTCAATCTTTAACCAACCTATGGTATAAGTACTGTATAGATTTTCTACGATTCTATGTGTCATAGATATTTGGAAGCGATGATGGCTTAGTTGGTAGTGCGAACAGACGTCGCGTCAATGGATGCGAATTCTAACCCATTTATAATGAGCCTGAGATTTCGGTGACGAAAAATACCGTGAGGAGAACAAAGCGTCATGGTAGAGCTTTTCTAATGATCACTTGACTGACTACCACGCTCGAGTCGAAAATCTGCCGCCAAATACCTATAGATGTGTTCCGGCAGTTGCATTTGAGTGTCAGTCCCTCTACCAAACTTAGTGTCTCCACAAAAATGAGCCAGATAGTCAGTTATTTATTAAAAAAACTAGATTTCAAATTAAGATCTGGTGACAATTGTGCACAATCCTCACTTCAATAGTGAGGGAATGCTATTAATACTGCATGAAACTGATTTTATTAAAGGGGCGTGGTACTTGTTCGAGAAGCAAACGAACGTGCACAAGTCGTCATGCGCAAGCGTCTACTACGCGTGCGGCACTCGAGACCCCAGGCAGAACGCAACGCTCGAACTCCTAAATATTATGCTCTTAGAACCCTGCTTCAATGTCCTCAGAACGAAGGTACAAACATTTATAAATACCACACTATGACATAAGTAAGAACAGATACTCGAGGCAGTAGTACTTGCGTCGTGCTGCAACGAGGGAACTTCAATAGTTTTGCAACACAACGGATTGAAACATGATCACTACATATAAAGAAAAAATTGATATTTACTCGTTATACTATATCCAAATATTTATATGGACCAGAATGTAGGGTATGACCTAATATACAATGCGAGTACTTCCTCTTCCTCTTTCTTATTATTGTCAACTCATTCCACTTTAGAGATTATTACTGCCATTGTAAAGTGATAAGATTTGGGCTCTCGTGTTGAAGCTTTCTCGGGAATTTTTGAGGAAATTAATATATCTTGTTCCGAATATTTATTCATAATTCACTTCACTTATGTTCTTCGTCTACACTACATCACTTAAAATGTCAGCTATATTACACAATATGTCGCTAAATAATCAAAATATATGAATGAAAATAAATATTACAATATGACTGATCGAGATACCGCCAAAAACTCCACTGCGATCACTGTTCAGAGCTCTTAATACGGGGAAATTCGTTTCCGTTCGCAATACTTTAATATTTTATTGATAAAGGCGCCCAAAACTTTTGACTAGATTATGTCGACTTTATTTGCCAAATACATAGGTAGCTGACGTCGTCACGACTAACTTAGCATACTGTCATGTACCACTATAACATATCGGAACTCACCCCTCATTCAAATGCTTCGGCATCTCAATAGGGTCTTGTCAAAGTTCTCAGTACTCGATCTCTTTGCTGATGAGTGAAAGGAGTTGTGTGCCACATTCCAGATCTTTTGTGAGAGGTTGGTGTGACTAGGTTGTTGAGTTTTTATAGTTTAGTTTAGTTATATTTAGTCAATGTATCGGTTTGTTTGGTATTTTTGTTTGGTTTGCACAGTATAAGATATATCTATTAAAATTGTGTAAATAAATAAAATTGGTTGGTTCTCATTTTTTTTTTGTTATAGAAGATGTAGAAGCGGCCAATCTACTCGAACATTAAATGCTAAGTAATGAATGGAATAGATTATGAAACAGAATGCAATGACAAATAGCTCTTAAGTACTACCTACCAAACGTATTTGATTTCATATAGACGAAATCCTCCTCGTTTTTGCTTAGACGCTAAGTAATGATAGATAAAAAGGAAATTATATGTATAACCCGCTTTCAAAATTTGTTTCTTTGGTTAAAAATGACTCATATATATAATAAGGAATCACATTGTCTTGAATAATAAGTCTTATCACAGAAATTAAGCTTCATTATTTGTATGCTTTACATACCTTATGCTTAAGATAGTCTGGGTGCAAAAAAAAAACAAAAGCAATAATAATGATGATAAATTTATTGTACGCACCTAAGAAGTCAAATTTCTTTGACATGAATACCAAGAAAAAAATCTTTTTACATTTTCAGTCAGTTATGAACCGAGTTAAAAACCCAAATAATTAAACTAAGTATCACTTTACTTTATTTATTATTTGAAAAAAAAAAAAACTTCTATCTTACATAATAAAACAACATTCCAATAAAGTTTCTACATACCTATATCATAAAAAACACACCATATCAAACGTATTATCAAATTTCACTTATTTTTTACATTGTGCAACGTAGTGACTGCACTACCCCCGCTGTTATGTACCATACCGCCATAATCATTATTTGTAAAATAATATAAAAAAGTGTACAAAACCAAGCTTAAAAAACGTAACCAAATAGTCGACTAAACACCAAGCTGTCACTGCTCTATATATAATAATTCACCTAAATTTGTCAAAGCCCCGGAAGTAGTTGTATATAAAATTTTGTAGATTCAGTGCTGCTAATAAATCATTATAAGAAATAAGATGAACTGCCTTGGAGTTTTTTTGTTTTTTTTTTTACCATTTTCTTGCCGACTATTCATTTCATTCAATAACTATTAATGTAGGTCAGAATAAAGTTATAATATTCTACTGTAAAAGTATTTCTTGTAGCAGAACATGGTTTAGTAGCTATAATACTCCGTTCTAAAATTCTACACTGTGTATATTTTTGCAGGAACAACTCGGTTACATTGTTTCCAGTAATTTAAGGGTGTCGAACGGAACCCATGGTTTACGAGTATTGGTGCAGAACGACAGTCATCATCCGGCCTACGTCGAGAAGAGAATAGAAGCATTTATCGATAGCTTCCTGGTCAGTAGTAATTAGAAGAGTAAACTAGAAGCAATGCGAAAGCGGTTCCTAGTCTAGATGTCTTTCAACAACGGCTGACGTAGAGCGAAACAAAAAAAAAACAATAGGATTTAAGCGTTTATTTTTTATTTCCTCTTTACGTTAGTACATTATCTACTGTTGAAAGATAACTTGTTAAATGGTAAGGCGGAAGTCCCGCCATCTAGTTTGTTTATGTGAGATTGTGTTCTTACGGGGGTGACGTTTGACATTGACAACGACGCGCTGCTTGCAAAAAATGCAGCATAACCATTCTTGATATCTATATATATACATATATATATATATATATATATATATATATATATATATATATATACTGCAAAACATTCTTTAAAGTGAAGTGAGTGGAGTTTTGCTGATGACCACCAAGCCCCGTGACAGATGGAACTTTGGAATATTGGCAGCCGCAATAAGGAAAGATCGCTAAGCGAATTTACGCAATAAGTGCTGAGTTGAGTGCTAGATCCACCCTCATCCGTTCACGATCTCACTATAAGCAAATAGACAAAGTTAGGCTGACACGCTTTCCCGTGTTCAGCCATAAAGTGTTCCCAAGCCGCTGATTGAGCACGGCTATTTACACGCCTGCCTCAACATTAAAGTTACTGGTCACTGCTTAGTCAATAAACCCTGTGGTTTACGTAATTTACTTTTGCTCATATACAAACGTAAAGTACGTATTACGCATAACAATTTGGGATATGATAGTTTTGGCAAGTGAGTCACTCTCTGGATCAAGCGCTAACCTCTTTATTGTGAAGTAATGCATGATTTTGCTGCATGGTCTTAGATACCTTTACCTTTTTATAATAAGGAAAAAAGGCTTCTAGTAAGTGTAAGGTAAATGCTAACTAAAAAAAAAAATCTTTTGTACAATCAAGCTCTGCAATAAGTTAACCCGTCTGGCATAGACTTGGTGAAGTACTAAAAGCTATAGAGTCAGTAGTCAAGACTAACAGCAATAACGAGGTCGAAATGAAACAAAGTATAAACTCATATTTCGGACACGCATACAGGATATTGTCTATCCCAAAAACGAAAGGGTTTTTCTAAAAAAGGCATAAAAGTTAATATTCTTAGAATATGATAAAATATTGCTCAATATCAGATGCTTACTTTTAAAAAGAACTAAATGTTGAGCCGACAAGACGTAATGAAAATCAGATATAAACTTATTTGTCTGTTAATTGTATATCGGTGTGATATCAAGACAGATTGTATTATTTCAGGTATACTTGGAGGATATGAGTGAAGAAAAATTTCTGCTGATCAGATCATCTCTTGCCGCCCAGTTATTGGAGAAACCTAAACAGATGCATCGGAAAGCGAGTGAAATGTGGAATGAGATCAGTTCTGAGGTAACACATGTACCCTTTTTTTGTATTAACGTAATGTTCAAAAGCCTATTTTTTACGGACTTCCTCATCGCAACACTACACATCAAAAACACACCACGGCGACACTTCAAGGTCCCGTATTGCCAGATCCCAAGGACAGCACTCGCATTTCTTATAATCTCTGATAGTATAGACTATTCGGAATTGCAGTGCTACTGGCGTTTTCTACCGAACCCATATGAT
This sequence comes from Actias luna, assembly GCA_039707435.1. Classification (NCBI taxonomy): domain Eukaryota; kingdom Metazoa; phylum Arthropoda; class Insecta; order Lepidoptera; family Saturniidae; genus Actias; species Actias luna. Next base: position 42,423 of record JAZHAC010000045.1, on the reverse strand, counting down.
ATAGCAACCCTACACATCTACGGACGAACTTTCACACACGCTGGTCGCATACAAACGGCAAAGACCAGTGCATTACTGCAACGACGAAGGGCGACCACATGTGTACGCCTAAAAACTAAAAAAAATAGAGTTGACATTTGTTATAGAGTATATATATATTTCGATTAGGAATTGTAAAAAAAACCACCTCATTAATAAGGACACTGAATTAGTAATGCTTAATAACCTATACTAATATTATAAAGAGGAAAGGTTGAATTTTTGTTTGTAAGTAATAAAGTGAAGAACTACTGGACCGATTTCAAAAATTCTTGCACCATTAGAATGCTACATTAGGCCTGAATAATTATATATAGGAATAATATACAGGTTATATATCATTTTTTTATGAAACGCGATAGAAATCGAAGGCATCAGCTAATATATACAAACATAGAGTAAAAACTATAACGGAATCAAACTTGTGTATCAAATATTTTTTTCATATTTATCATTTGGCTGCACTTTTATAGGAAAGTAGAAGCCGATTTATTATATGTATCTTTATGTCCTACTGTGAAACTACGAGGTAGATTCATAACGGATAATTGGACGTTTCTTGTCACTCAATGAGTCTCTCCACAGTCCTCTCGCGCCTTGGTCTAAGCCTTAAAAATCGAGACGGGGCTGATGTATGTTGATTGCAATATATTCGGAAATAATTGTCGATGGACGTGAGTTCGAATTCCTACAATAAGGTTGAGCTTTCGATGAAGAAAAACATCGTGATGCAACCATAGCATGATAGTAAGGTTTTCTCTAATGCCCACCTGGCTAGCTACCACCCTCAACTTGAAAATCTGCCACCAAATACTATAGGTAAGTTCTGGCAGCTACACTTGAGAACCAGTCCCTCCATTAGTTTTAGCCAGTCCACCATATTGGGCTACATCCTCACCTAACATAAGGTAACCTTGTAACCATAACACTAAACCAAAAATAACATAATGGATTCTTATGTTTACGCGAATATTACTCATCGAAATAAAAGAAATTTAATGGGATTCTGTCGCGGTTATATATACATTTTGATCCCGACGTTTCGAAAGCTTTTCAGTCTTCGTGGTCACAACAAAAAATACCAATTACCAGACCGCAAGACACTGTGAACTCTTTCTGCGCACATCGGAATATTATCAAAATTAAAAATTAAACTGAAGGTAGACTGTAACATTAACTTTTCTGGACAACCTACATCTCAGGCCACCCCGTGACCACGAAGGCTGAAAAGTTTTCGAAACGTCGGGATTAAAATTAATAAATAACTGCGATAAAATCCGTTTTTTTTTTTTATTTCGACAGAATGTAGCAAAAATAAAACTTGTGTATTTAAATAATACTCTTTATCTTATTATTTTAAAGGAATATAACTTCGATCGCGACAGAATGGAAGTGGATCAACTGGATACTATCACTAAAGAGGAACTGATACAATTTTACAAGGTCTGTACAATATTGACTTGTTATCATTCGCAATAATAGCTTCCTGATCGCTATCAAATAGATTCGAAATGTATTTATAGGATTCAAATTGTTGCACTTAGTAACTGAATTATGAGGCGACGAGTGGGTTGACACAAGATAAGAAAAAGAGAAACCTTTTATTTCAAAGTAACTCTGTTTGTCCGATGTTCCTTGACACCTCCATCTAGTTATATAGATAGCGCAAATATAATAATATACAAGTAAGACCTCTTTTTTTCGATTGGACAATGGGCATTCGATTCGAATGGAGTTTGAAGTGTTGGACTTAAGGGATTGCACAGCATCCCCGAGCTTTGGGGGCGAGTACTAAGGCACTCTGCCGAGGCAACGAGCACAAGGGAGCCATGAAGACAGTAAAAGCTCTGTTGTACATTATTTTTAAAATCTACAAATCAATTGAAAACAACCGCTTTTATATAATAAATCTATAATGATATATTAAAAATTATGGGAGAAAATTTTACATTCAACAAACTTAAAAACTCAAAAGTAATTACTATGTTTATTAGATATACATAATAAAAAGACTTTTATTAGTAAGCAATTTCACCAATGTTAACAGTAAAGGAATTTATAAAAAAAATAACGAACACCGAGTTACAACAAAACTTAGACCAATTGTATGTGGTTTTTTTTTTTATATACTTAAAGTTTAGCGTTATGGCCATGATCTCACCTGATCTTAAGTGACGATACGACCAAAGTTGGTAGACACGCTAGACCTGTGGAGGAACTGGCTCTCAAGTGCAGCTGCCGGAACACACCTATTGGTATTTGGCGGCAGGTTTTACAACTTGAGGGTGGTAGCTAGCCAGGCGGGCATTAGAAAAAGCCCTACCACCATGCTATGGTTTCCTCACGATGTTTTCCTTCACCGAAAGCTCAAGCTCATTGTAGGTGCTTGGATTCGAACTCACGTCCCTTGACACGAAGTCGTACACACTACCACTAAGCTATCATCATTTCAAAATAATTTACAAAACGTTTACGTTTACAGAAATAATTATCTTAAACGAGATTTTAACCCACACTACTTGAGTACGGCGCTTTCAGCAAATTACAGCTTTCATTGTTAGACCAACCGAAAATCTTTGTTACTGTAATATACTATTTTCAATATCTACAATTCAATGTCAAAATATTGTACTTGTGTTACTTACAGTCGATCTACCTATATTAAAAATATTATTTAAGATACCGAAAATAACCAAAAGGAATATTTTATTTCACAATTAATTTATTATATATCATTTAAATACAGTTTATTAAGAACAATATATATATAATTTTAGAAATACATAAGCGCTTGTTCTGCCGAGAGGAGAAAGCTGTCGGTCCATGTGGTGTCCACTGTTGAAGGTAGCGCCGCGAAAGAAACAGACAATAACTCAAGACTGCCCGAGGAAAATGCCAAGCAGGTTGAATTTTGTCATTAACTAGTTGTACCCGCGGCGTCGTTCGCGTAGACTAAAAATAATTTTATAATTATCATCCGTTTTTATAACTTTTCTCATTACAGCTTTGCTGCTATTGGTGGTAGTGTGATGTTAAAAGGGCTAACGTATTCCTTAATGATTACTCTTATGATTTTTTTTTTATTCGAATGGTTGTTCCTATGTTTGCGCGTTCAAACAAGCACACAAATAAACTTTTCCATCTTTTTTATAGTCTATAGGTTCAACGATATGGTTACAATTTCACCTGATGTTATGTGATGATGTGACCCGAACTAGTGAACATGCTTAACCTGTGGAGGAACTGGCTCTCAAGTGTAACTGCTGGATCACATCTCTAGGTATTTGTCGGCAGATTTTAGCTAGCCAGACGGGCATTAGAGAAAGCTCTACCACCGTGCTATGGTTTCATCACAGTGTTTTGTTTTACCAAAAGCTAAAGCTCATTGCAGGGATTCGAACTGTCGTCTACTGACGCGACGACCGTACACGCTACCACTGAGTTATTATCGCTCCAAAAATCGTCTTATAATATTAATATGGATAATATATATAGATGAAAAAGTGTTGCCTTGGACCGAATAGGAAATTTGTCTCGGCATATGGCCAGCGTCACAGTGCAACTGGCAAAGAATAGTCGTTTTCTCAATGGTCGCCACTGATTTTAATTTTACTCTGCTTACCATCAGGTACAGTGCGGTCACTTTGCCGAGCTAACGTTAAAAAAATTAGCGCACATGAATATTGCCTCTGACAGGGCCTTGTAGAGCGTACACAAAACATACATATGTATTATACCGGTATAATAATTTTACCATATTAAAATACCGAATATTACTATGTACGCGTATCTGTTCGCAGCCATTATAAGAAATGTTTATTAAACAAACTCTTTTTGTAATTACATGGTCCATGTTGTATCGAAATTGTGTTAGAATATTAAAATAATTGGCAGTGTCATAAAAAGAAGTAATTTTAGATATGTGCACGTAGTAATAGTCGTTCTCTTTGCTTAATAAGAAATATGTAAGGCTTAGTAGTAAATATAAAAGGATAATAAAAAAGATGTTATAGATAAAAAGTGTGTTTAATATTATATCTGTACATACAATGTTACAACCAACTAACATCAAATTGCAGCTTCAACTACAACCGATTTTGTTGATGTTTCAGCCAACTAAGATCACGAATCTAGTGGAGTTCAAGGCGAGGAGATCCCTGTACCCGATTCCAGTGCCGAGTGCCAACATACCACCTAGAAAGATCTAATTTGATCGTTTGTTATCACCTAAATCATTACAAACGATCAAATATTTAAGCAATTCACATTAAACATTAGATATGAATATTGTTTTACTTGGAATGTGTTATACAATATAGATGTAAGGAGAAATGTTTGAAAAATATTTTTAAATGAAAAAGTTAATAAATGCGAATGTAATGTTTTGTTCGTTACTTATTCACGCTTTAACAATTAAATCAATTGTCACAAAACTTTGCATACATGTTGCTAATAAAAGCTAATAAAAGTAACTATGATATTATTATTTATTTATTTTTTGTAAGAAATTGTCTATGTTAAACATATAATCGATCTCATATCGCGAGAGATCTGAGGACGATAACAAAGTTTACATACCAAAATCGGTTTCAGCACCGACAAATCAATAAGATTCAGATGAATAGGTGTAAAAAGTTTTCAGGGACAATTGTTTTTAGCCTGTCTTATCAAAGCGCAGGTTATCGAGTTTGGCACTACCGTTATAATTTTGTGAACTTTTTTTTATATAGTTAAGGTATAGCGTTATGGCCATAATCTCATCTGATCTTAAGTGACAATACGGCCCAAGTTGGTAGACTCTTATGGAGCAACTGGCTCTCAAGTGCAACTGCCGGAATACACTTATTGGTGGCGGATTTTTAATTTGAGGGTGGTTGCTAGCCAGGCGGGCATTAGTAAAAGCCCTACCAACATGCTATGGTTTCCTTACAATGTTTTCCTTCACCGAAAGCTTCAAGCCCATTGTCGGTAGAATCGAACTCACAATATGTTTATATATCTTATATATACACTATCTATGTATATAACAATGTAAATATTTAGCAAACGAAGGGACTGATATGCGAAATTTTATATTTTTTGGAAAAATTATCCATATTAATTAAATTCAAAAGTTCTATATAAATCGACTGCTAACTTTAAAAATTTAATAGTTCCAACGAGCACCCTTTTTTGTTTGCAATAAATTTCCCCTTTAATTCTTTCATGATAATAACAATAATTAAAGTCAATTTATGTAATTGCTATATTTAACATTACAGTGCCAATATCTGTAAACATTGTATTTTTAAACCACGGTTTAAACAGATACCTGTATTAAATTAGTTTTAAACACATTGCATATCGATTAAGAAATCGATTATGTATTAATAATAATTGTTAGTCTCATAATAAATATGAATAATTAATAAAAAAAAACGCCGTTTTCAGTACATTTTAGTCATTCTTGGACTGTAAATAATTCACTTTTAAAATTTGCTTACATTGTGCCGATAAATTAAAAATATTGAAGGTTATGTTTTATCGTAGTGAAACTTCTTATCTAATATATAACATAATAATAGCGGCAATCTAGTTGCCTATAATTATTTCAAAAAACCATAAGATTGGGTTTTCTTACATAAGGAATTAACAATGAAAATTATATAACCAATTATCACTTTTTTCTTTACATTCAACAAGTAAGCGCTTGACCAGAATCTTACCTGACGGTAAGTGAAGATGTGATCTATGATGGAACGTGCTTATTTAGCAAGTACCTGTTCAGTCTTTGTTTGAAGACTCCCAGGTGTATGATAGGAAAGACAGATGCCAGTTGTGAATTCCGCTTCTTTGCAGTACGCATTATAAAAGAAGCTGCAACGCGCTTCGTGCAGATCAGGAAAATATGTACTATACACGGGTGAAAACCCCCGCGGCGTCTGGTTGTCCTCAGATAGATTAGAGTTTTCAACCGCGGTCGTGAACGTCCGTTCCGTGTCCGTGAGCACTCGTTGATTGTATTCGAAACCCATCGCTACGTCTTACCGCGCCGCCTATTGTTTCTTGTGCTGTTTTTACGTCTTATCGGCAATAATCCGTCTATTTTTGCCGACAGTCCAGTTAGTGTTACCGATAATTAGTCCTATACAACAAAGCTATTTTAAAAGAAAAATGTGCATTATGGTCCTGTTTCCTGTGACAATATATTTTTACAATTTAATTGTTTCATGAATGATACTCTATTTGAGTGGAATAAATCTATATTACTAAACATTGCATCATACACACTAAAACATCTCTGCAAAATAGAATTTTTGGCCTAATTTTCTTTAACCGGCTTAGGGGCAAATAAGCGTGGGTTTTCGAATTATTCAGCACGGAGGGCAACATAGCTCCGAAGGGAGCACGCTAACAGAGAACGACTTAGAGGTCCGTCAGTCTCGTGCTCGACGTACCAAGCGTTAGGCCATACGATATGGTCACGGTTCTTCTGGACCGCACACCTGAAGGGAAAGCTATCTTTTCCCTCTAGTCTGTCTATCGGCGGACTATCCGGGGTCATTGTTGGGCCCCTTGGTAAGTCTCACATCCCATCGCAGTGCCATAACTGCCAAAACTGCCAAAACTATGGTCACTCCGCGATCGGATGCGACCTTCGTCCCCGGTGTGTTAAGTGCCTAGGGGAGCACTGTGAGTGTGCGCCTCGTACGAAGCATCCGCGCTACCCGAGACCAACTCGCCGGGCTCCTACTACGGCCTCCCGGCCTCAGCCTCCACCCCTTATGTCTGTTGAGGCGTATTCTCACCTGAAGACTTCCCCCAGTGCACACGCACCCGAACCCTCCAAGCCCGCGTGCGTCCCTCAGAGTGAGTCCCTCATGTGAGCATGGTCGAATCTTCAGTTAAATCATTCTTGTTATCTCTTCCTGCGACTCCGCTCGATCCCGTCTCAACGGACGAAGTCCGGGCGGTGTATTATTCGGTCTTGGATTGGAACTGGATTATCAACAATAATAGGGGATTATTGCCGATAACACTTCACAATGGTACAAAGAACAATAGCCGACATAAAAACGGGCAAAGATCGGTTTCGAGAACAATCAAGGGGCGCTGACAGACACATCCGTTCACGACCGAGGTTGAAATCGAACTCCTCATCCGAAGAAGATATGGTTGGACTGTGTGTGAAATGTGAAATGTGTCATTAATGTTGAGTTCTGGCTCCTGCACTGTATACCCCGTGGTAATGCCATCCAGCACGATGCGCGACTCTTTCCATCCCCCATCTCCTCCCTGTCGTGTAATTTCGGGACTGAGTACCCTCAGCACTTGCCCCAAAAAGTTCGGTGAAGTTGTCAAAGCCCTTAAGGCTAACATCACAATTATGTCGGGTCAAACAGAAAAACTCGCGACATTGACCTTCGTTGGTCCCTGACGCGTTCTGACGGTTAGGTTGGGCACACAACGTTGTTATCTTTTCTCCGCATCCCGTGCTTCCGAAAAATTCTTAAATATATAATTAAAGAGTATTCAATCTACCACGCTGTATATCATTGCTCGGCTCCTAAGGATCGTAGAGTGATGTTAAATAGCCCATAATATTCCTAAATTATTAGGCTACAAAATTATTTTTTTTTTTTTTGCCAATTTTTTAAACCGTATTTCGCAAAGACCCTGGTTGTCATGTGCAACGGTTGGAGGCATGTATTAAACATTTTGAATTATTGCATTGCATACAATACCTTGTCACGTATGAACAATTAAAAAAAATATTGAAATCGGTATGCGCTACTCAGTTAATGTTCACTTTACCTAACTTTATATTACTCACAGAAGTGCCTCTATCTTGTTACATATCTAAATCAAATCGGTTCAGTAGTTTCGGAGCCTATTCAATGAAAACAAACAAACAATCAAATATTTCCTCATTATATTATTTTTTATGGTAGTCTTAACTTATTCGAAAACATTATAATGAGTCACAATGCATATGTATAAATGTAAATCTCGTAATTTCCATCTTATTGCGCGTATGATTTGATGATACAATAAGGTCGCACCTCATTAGACATATTTGACCACCGAGCTTATTAATACAGAAATAAACTTATATGCATTCTACATCGACATTTATGAATTGGTTTTCATTCTCAGCGTTTAATTTTAGTTTTAATTTCTGAATTCATTTATACTGTTTCCGTTACTACCGCTATTTTCAAAATTCATTACTGAAAGTTACTTTGAATAACTTTTTACTACATACATACATAGTATCACGCCTCTCTCCCATAAGGGTACGCAGAGACCACATTCTTCCACTTGCTACGATCCTGACATACATCTTTCGCTTCTTCTACTTTCATAAGCACCTTCATACATGATCTTCGGTAATGGGTACTTTTGACCTTGGCCTTTCTACAGAACGTCCTCGATCTGGTTGAGATAATTTTGCCTAGGTCGACCTTACTAGCTTGCCCAGTCACACTCGCCTTGTAAATTTGTTTCGTCAATCTTCTTTCATCCATCCTCTTTAAATGTCCATACCAATTAAGCGTCCCTTTCTCTATCTTTGTCATTACATCCTCTACCATACCACGACGTTCCCTTATACACTATTCCTTACTCTATCTATCGTTCTTATGCCAGCTATACTTCTTAGACTTCTCATCTCTACTGCATTAATCTTGCTTTCATGTTTCTTCTGCCAGACCCAGCACTCACTTCCATACATAAGTGTAGGGACTAGCACACCCCAATGCACAGCCAAACGCCTTTGTAGACACATTCCGACTGCACATTAAGCTACGCAGAGCCCCGTTCACTCGATTCCCTAACACAACTCTTCGCTCTATATCACGGTCACACTTTTCAACTCTGGTAACCATTGACCCTAAGTATACAAACTCTTCCACTTGTTCCACTCGTTCTTCATCAATCAAAACTGCACACTCTGTCATACTTTCTTCCTTTTCAAAAACCATTACTTTCGTTTTACTGGCATTCACTTTCATTCCTTTTCTTATTACGGCTCTTTCCAAAATACTGACCATCGCCTGCAACTCCTTCGATAATTATGCCAGTATAACCAGTAACTTTTTATTATTGTTAATAAGTTTAAGTTATGAATGTGTTACCATGTATTTGGGCTACTGTTTGTATCCATGTTTTTTATTATAAACGTAAAACTTGTTTTACATCGCCTCAAATTTTTTATCCATATATCGCATGTCGCATTACAGCCGGCCGCGGAGCAAGGGTAAAGCTAAGGCGCTCGGCAGAGCAGCCAAGGCCAATATGGCGGCACTCAAGGCACGCATCAGGCGACTGTGCAGTGGACTTTTGAATATAATAGTATAATGTAATAGTATTGAATATTTCACTTGCATCGTGGTTTGATAAAACCCCGTAATGGTATTTTTTCGGTCGCCTGTTGTGTTTTCCACAGTTTTTTTTCCACGGACAGCACATACGTAGACGACCTATCTGATTGTTGGGGCACGGTACGTCTAGCGGTGGTGGACCACCGCCCCCTGGTCAAAGTGCGACGTTGTGTATCCCCGTTTGGACGGGCGTAGAGTCCTCGTTCGTTATAAACGAGGATGCCGGATACCCGCCTCGGTGGCAGCAGGAAGATGTCAGTTTGCCGTAAGGGGCCGTAAGGATGCAATAATGCGTGCACCGGTCGAGACGTGTGACGAAATAATACTCGGAATTCTTCTCAATAAAACGTGAACCCGAGCCAACGGTCGATATCTTCAGGTAGTTGCTCTTCTTGTTGTAGCCAATGGGCGATCGGTGACTCAATCGTGGAACATGATTAGGTAACGCCCCTTCGGAGGTTACCCATGCCGATGCGTGACTTTACAGAGAGCCACTCGATCGCGACGCTTTCTAATGTCTATTCGTTTCTATTTTTACTACCGTTGGCTCGGTTTCTGCGCTATATTTATTTTATTTCACATAATATCCTTAATATCTATATACAATCTTATACCCTAGGTTACACTCTATCTTATAAATATCACTTATCCTAGGATACACGCATAATACTCGAGATCGAGCAATACTTACGCTAAACTTTCTCTATTTCAATTTTTCTCTATCACGTTCTTACTCTATAAATTTACATATTCCCATATTTCGGGTTTCTATATCAAAATACAAGCAACGCGATGTCTCTATTGTTGGATTTCACACTTGTCGTGTGAAATCCCTCAATTCTCTATACATATTTTCCGGTCTAATATTTAGGTAAGTATTGCTCGGTAAATTATCTATTTTAAAACTATCATGCACGATAATCTTAAACATATCTATAAACTAAACACGCAAACATCAATTTCAATATAAATTTACATAAAATACGCGAAGGAGACGCAAAAAACCTACTCGGCACAATCATTACCTGAACTCCCACGAATCCTAGGCAAATGAATGTGTGCGCCCCCAACGGTAGACGTTGATCACAACGTACGCCTTATAACTTTAACATAACATTCTTTATGTTCTCATTTATTAATATATCTCAATATTAATAATTCTCAATATTATTAATCTCAATATTATTAATTCTCAATACTAGCAATCTCAATATTATTAATTCTCAATATATCCATAAACTCAATGTTAATAATTCTTAATAATCTCAATAATCTCAATAATCTCAATATTCTCAATACTCGATCTCCATACTCATATTCTTAATACTTATATTTTCAATATTTATATTTATATAACGCGTAGTCAGTCTCGATACTTATGCTAACACAAAAACACTGTTTATTCGTCCGGTACAAGTTAATACTCGAACGAGAACTCGTCTAGCGTCTCAGGGGCTCTCCCTACGGTAACGCGTGCGTCCTATTTACCATCAGCGCCACCTGTGCGGAACTATTATTCCGGACGCCATTTCTATTCTCGTATTAACTTGTTATGTGTCGCTAACAGCGCCACCTGTGCGGAACTATTATTCCGGACGCCATTTCTATTTTCGTATATTACTCGGTATAGCCTTTATGCGTCGCTAACATCCTCCCCCTCGTGCACCGCACCAACTCCTTGTCCTAGCGACGCCGCTGTATCTCCAGGCTCGGCAGACGATGTCCTAGGCTCTGCAGACGATGTCCCAGGCTCGTCGGTGACCCGTGGCTCGTTGGTGGCTCGTCGTTCGTCGCTTGTCGATGCTGGTACTAGTAGCACCGCTTTGGAGCTCGGTCGACGCAGCAATCCACCCGCTGTGTGTACTTCTAGGACTCGCGTGCGGCCGTCGGGTCCCGGATATGTTTTGACCACTTCGCCCCTCGGCCAGGTGTTTCGTGGCAGTGTGGAGTCCACTATGAGGACGGTGTCTCCACACTGCAAATCTCTCGTGACGACCTCTCCGCCGATCCGTCTGGGGAGCAGGGTGGGCAGATATTCCTTAAGCCACCTGCTCCAAAAATGATCGGCCATTCGTTGTGCCGTCCTCCATGTTCGCCGCCCGATGAGGTCTGCATCGCTGGAACCTCCAATACCAGGTAGCCCACAAGACCTCCCGATTAGGAAGTGGTTGGGAGTGAGAGCTACGTCGTCGCTGTCCGGTTCCGCCGCGACAAGTGGTCTGGAATTGACCACGTGCTCCGCTTCTAGGAGAAGTGTATGCAATGTCTCCTCGTGTGGATTCCTCTCTTTCAATGTAACGGCTAGAGCCGTCTTGATGGAACGGACCAAGCGCTCCCACGCTCCTCCCATGTTCGGTGCCCCAGGTGGAATGAACTTCCACTTGAGGTTCGATCTGGTAGCGACCGCCTCCATATCTACCTGTCCCACGGCTTCTTTCAACTCTTTGTTCGCCTTGACGAAGTTGGTGCCGTTGTCGCTGAATATGACTTTCGGCATTCCCCGCCTGGCTGCCATACGTCGAAGTGCGAGTATCATTGAGTCCGTGGATAGTGATGCCGCTAACTCTATGTGCACCGCCCGTGTAGTGAGGCAGGTGAATAGGGCGCCCCATCTTTTCTCTTGTCGTCTGCCTACGGTGACTGTCATCGGCCCGAAGTAATCCACGGCGGTGCAAGTGAACGGAGGTTCGCCGAAACGCAGTCGCTCTTCCGGCAAATCCCCCGTAGGCAGTTTCTGTGGCGTGCTTCGGTACACTTTACACCACTGGTAAACCGCGCAAGCGTATGCGGTCTCACTGGCATCCGTGAATATGTGCAGCTCCCCCTCGTCGTTCGAGCGCGTGAAGCATCTCGGAATGTGTAGATTCTCCAGCACTCGAACGTTCTTATTGTAGTCACACCAAGCCTCTATGTCCTTTTCAGCGATAGCCTCGTCCCAGCCGACGCCACTCCTCCATATGCTCTGGATGAGCACCTTGCCCTGTACTAGAACAGGTGACGCCACCCCCATAGGGTCGAAGGTGGACATGACCATGCTCGTCACTTCTCTTTTCGTAGGAGCTCGATAGTCCTCCGATTTCTCCATTGCTGCGTGGCTGAGACGCGCGCGGAACCCTAGTTCGTCGTTCCCCGGAAACCAGCGTAGTCCTAATGTTTTTTCCTCCTTCGAGCCGAGTTCCACTTCGAGCTGTTCACTTTTACTTGTGAACTGTCTCAACACTCCTTCACTGTTGGACGCCCATCCTCTCAATTGGAACTTCGCTTTTCTATGGATGGCGTCCACCTCGTTTGCTATCTTCACAGCTTCGTCTTCCGTGGCGAAGCTCTGCAGATAGTCGTCCATGTAGTGGTTCGACTCTATCGCTCGCGCTGCTTCCGGGAACTGTTTCGCGTAGTCCGCCGCGTTCCTGTTTTTGACGAAGATCGCCGTACTGGGAGAGCAAGCGGCCCCGAATGTGACGGATGTCATCCTGTATTCCTTGGGGACCCTGTCGCGTTGCTCTCCTCTCCATAAAAATCGTAGGCTGTCGCGATCTTCGTCTCTTATCCTGATCTGCAGGAACATCTCCTTAATGTCTGCGACTACGGCTACAGGCTTCTGTCGGAAACGCAGCAATACTCCGAAAAGAGATTGTAATAGATCTGGTCCCGTCAGTAGCAAGTCGTTGAGACATCTTTCCCCGAATTTCGCGGCAGCGTCGAAAACCAACCTCTTTTTCTTCTTAGTAGGGTGCGTGACGGCAAAGTGGGGCAAGTACCACTTCCGCTTCGAAGACGACTCGCGCGGGACCTCTTCTGCGTATCCATTTTCAATTAGATTATCTATCTGCTCATTATACTCTATTTGCAGATCGAGGTCCCTATTCAACTTCCTTTCGATGCCCCTTAGTCTCATCTCGGCCGACTTGTAGTTGTCGGGCAGCACGTCGTCTTCGTTCTTCCATAAGAGGCCGACTTCGAATCTGCCGTCCTCTCGTCTCTTGGTCGTTCTCTCCAGAACGCTAAGGGCTCTCGCTTCCATGTCCGTGCTCGGCCGCTTCGGCGCAACTCCCAATGACTCTATCGCGAAGTGTTCTCTCATGAGCGCATCCAGCGCGTCTTCACGCGCGGTTACATGCGCGCATAGAAAGTTGACTTCCTTGGAGTTACCTGCGTCGACGCCGTGTAGCACCCATCCTAAGTGAGTGAAGGATGCTACTGGTTGGTTTTTCTTTCCCTTGCGCGTCTTCCTGGTGATGATGAGTCCCCAATTGTCTTGACCGATCAACAACCTAGGAGACTCTTCTTCGTAGCACAGGTGATCTACCAGCTTCTTTAGGTGCACGCAGCGCTCGATCACTTCCCTTTCTAATCGCTGCGGCGTCAGGTGTAGACCATCCATCGTGCGAACTCCATTAACGGACAACTTGCTTCTTCGGTGGAGCCCCCTAACCTTGATGTCGAGCTTCATCGAGTCGGTCTTGGTGACCGTTCTACCACCCACGGTTTCCAGCTGCAGGGTCTCCTTGGGTCCTTTTAGGCCTACTTGTTCCGCTACCGCCGAGTCCAATAAGGAAACGGTGGAGCCCTCATCTAACAAGGCCAGGACTCGGGTTGAACCTGCTGGTCCGTACACTTCCACTGGAACCATCTTTAGGTAGGCTCTCGACATCCGCGTGAAGTTTACGGGTAGCCGTACGTTGTTGGCTACCTCCTTAACCTCTTCTACAACCGCAGCTTCCGTTTTGTCGCTATGCAGCAAGTGATGATGCCGCCGCTTGCAGGTCCGACACGGTGGTCGCTGGCAGGTTTCCTTACGGTGCCACCCGTGCAGGCAATTATAGCACAAGCGAGATTGCTTGGCTATGTCCCACCTCTTTGGCACCGGAGCCTGCCGGAACTTCGGACACTCGTATAACTGGTGCCCCTCGCGGCAGTGTGGGCATGCTGGCTTCTGTCTTGCTGAACTATTCGCTGCCTGCTTTTCTGGTTGTATATCGACAGTAGTATGCGAGGCCTGTCTCCGTAGCTGTGGTTTTCTTGAAGCCGCTTCTCCAGGTACGGCGTGAGGTCCACATCTGTCCGCGATCTTGTTGAGGAATTTCGCCATCGTGTTCAAGTCTGGGTCTCCTTTATCCACCGTGTCCGCGGTGTAGTCATACCACCGGAACTTCAGTATGGTTGGCATCTTGTCGGTGATGCTCTTCAGTATTTCCGGTGACTGCAGATACTGCGGTTTCTGTAGCCCCCTTATTGCGGCGACGGTGTTATTAATGCAGCTTGCTAGCATGCATATATCGTATGCGGAGTCGCTTATCACTGGCAGCTTCCTTATTTTCTGCAGTTCTGCCAGGACCAGCGCGTCCGCTCTTCCGTACGACCGCCTCAGCGCTTCCATTATTTCCTGGGGTGTACTCTCTGAGTACAGCAAGCTACGAACCCCTTCTCTCGCTTCGCCCTTCAATGCTCTTCTCAAACGTGCCATATTTTGCACGTCGGAGAAGAGCGGAGCGGTGTCTTCATAGACGGCTTTGAAGGCCACCCATTCTCTGCAGTCACCCTCGAACGGTGGTAGATGGTGCATGTAGTCGGGTTGTGGTATCAACCCGTGATGCGAAATCCTCATCGCTTCGGCTATGGCGTTGGCTAGGCTACGGTGCTCTTGACTCTTCTCTATATGTTGGCCGCCGTGCTTAGAGTCGGGGGCGGGAGCACTCTCTATCCGCTCCATAACTTCCTTATGCCCCGCCGCCTTATGGACCCAGTCTCTGACCTGATCCTCTCTATCCGCAGGCTCCTCGATAACAGAGTCTTCGTCTTCATCATCTGCTTGGATGACCTCTAAGCGTAGCCTGGCTGCCACTGTAGCCGCTTGTGCCTCCCGAAGCTCCTTTTCGGCTAGTTCCGCACGGGCTTCCAGCTCCTTACGTCTTCTTTGTGACTTTGTGGAGGCTGGCCTGTGCCTCTTCATTGTGGAAGCTTCGGTGGCTTTTGATGTTCCAGTGATGCCCGTGACTGAAGTTTCGTATGTTTCATACGACGTTGTTTCCGTCGCGCTGCTCTGTTGTGCAGCGTCTGTCTCGGTCGGTTGCTCCTTCGGCGATTCCTTATGGCTTCTCGTGACTGGCATCTTGACTGCTGCGAAAATCCGGCTCGAAGGACCAACTGTTGGGGCACGGTACGTCTAGCGGTGGTGGACCACCGCCCCCTGGTCAAAGTGCGACGTTGTGTATCCCCGTTTGGACGGGCGTAGAGTCCTCGTTCGTTATAAACGAGGATGCCGGATACCCGCCTCGGTGGCAGCAGGAAGATGTCAGTTTGCCGTAAGGGGCCGTAAGGATGCAATAATGCGTGCACCGGTCGAGACGTGTGACGAAATAATACTCGGAATTCTTCTCAATAAAACGTGAACCCGAGCCAACGGTCGATATCTTCAGGTAGTTGCTCTTCTTGTTGTAGCCAATGGGCGATCGGTGACTCAATCGTGGAACATGATTAGGTAACGCCCCTTCGGAGGTTACCCATGCCGATGCGTGACTTTACAGAGAGCCACTCGATCGCGACGCTTTCTAATGTCTATTCGTTTCTATTTTTACTACCGTTGGCTCGGTTTCTGCGCTATATTTATTTTATTTCACATAATATCCTTAATATCTATATACAATCTTATACCCTAGGTTACACTCTATCTTATAAATATCACTTATCCTAGGATACACGCATAATACTCGAGATCGAGCAATACTTACGCTAAACTTTCTCTATTTCAATTTTTCTCTATCACGTTCTTACTCTATAAATTTACATATTCCCATATTTCGGGTTTCTATATCAAAATACAAGCAACGCGATGTCTCTATTGTTGGATTTCACACTTGTCGTGTGAAATCCCTCAATTCTCTATACATATTTTCCGGTCTAATATTTAGGTAAGTATTGCTCGGTAAATTATCTATTTTAAAACTATCATGCACGATAATCTTAAACATATCTATAAACTAAACACGCAAACATCAATTTCAATATAAATTTACATAAAATACGCGAAGGAGACGCAAAAAACCTACTCGGCACAATCATTACCTGAACTCCCACGAATCCTAGGCAAATGAATGTGTGCGCCCCCAACGGTAGACGTTGATCACAACGTACGCCTTATAACTTTAACATAACATTCTTTATGTTCTCATTTATTAATATATCTCAATATTAATAATTCTCAATATTATTAATCTCAATATTATTAATTCTCAATACTAGCAATCTCAATATTATTAATTCTCAATATATCCATAAACTCAATGTTAATAATTCTTAATAATCTCAATAATCTCAATAATCTCAATAATCTCAATAATCTCAATAATCTCAATATTCTCAATACTCGATCTCCATACTCATATTCTTAATACTTATATTTTCAATATTTATATTTATATAACGCGTAGTCAGTCTCGATACTTATGCTAACACAAAAACACTGTTTATTCGTCCGGTACAAGTTAATACTCGAACGAGAACTCGTCTAGCGTCTCAGGGGCTCTCCCTACGGTAACGCGTGCGTCCTATTTACCATCAGCGCCACCTGTGCGGAACTATTATTCCGGACGCCATTTCTATTCTCGTATTAACTTGTTATGTGTCGCTAACAGCGCCACCTGTGCGGAACTATTATTCCGGACGCCATTTCTATTTTCGTATATTACTCGGTATAGCCTTTATGCGTCGCTAGAGATTCGAGTCAGATACGCGGTTGCGAACGGACGTGTCCGTAAGCTCTCGCTGTTCTCTTGATCGCTGCGCCTTGCTGCGCCGCCCTTTGTTCTTATGTATTTTTATTCGTGTCGTCGACAGTAATCCGTTTATTGCTGCCAGTTCGCGGTACAGAAATTAATTCTGTTAAATCCCAACCATATTGTTTGGGTATTGTGTTAAAGTTCTTATTGTCTCGGTGTTTAGTGTAATTCCCAAATATTGGTTAGTTCTTGTGAATCAGTGCAGTGTTTATAGTGCCGCCACTGTAATTTCGCCGGTCACCGGCCGCCATAAAAGGTAAAATTTTAATTATCCTAAGCTTTTTATTGCGGGCCAGGCCCCAGATATTGTTCATTGTTCTTTTTTGTCTTTCTTTTATGTTATTTTTGCACGTGCAGTGGACATAATCCGATGTTGTTTTGACAAGCCCGGGATTGTTTGTCAAAACTCTCACCAGCCGCGCCCCCCTGACCTTCCGGCAGGGAGGTCTTTACAAATTAATAAAAAAGTATATATATATATGTATATATATATATAAAAAAAGTAATTTTTATATATTTTAAGTAAAATCACCTTCATCATTATATATTCAATTTTCCTTTTACCTCCCCGCCCCCCTATCCATCAGATAGGGAGGTTAACTCATTTATTTATTTATCCATATTAATATTTAGTATTATATATATATAATTTCCCTGTCTGAATTTATTATTTACTTTTATATTATTTTATTGTCTTATTTATTTTATCCACTCTCCAACCCACCATCAAAATGGCTTTAGTAGCCAAGGATAGGGAGGATTATGAGCACATGTCCCGATTCCTTAAGAATCATCCGGAGCTGTATAGGGCATACAGGGAGATGCACCCTATGCAACCCCAAGTGAGAAAACCGCCCAAAAATATAAACGCATCGGACAATTCGATGCGCGCCATGGTAGGGCCCACGAAATCGACCGTGGCAGTCGAGCCTTCTGCTCCTGCCACGATTCCGGTTAGGTCCGCTACCCCAAAGCCATCATCATCCACTAGGGGTGATTTTGAAAATATGTCGTCGTACGCGCTACGACCACTCCCAGCCCGAGTAAACACGAGCGCGCCGGAAGCACCGACCGGCGCCGCGTGTTCCATTCAGCTGAACAATATGTTCTCGCCGCTGTCACCGGAAGACAGCAACGATCGCCATCCATGCGTAAGGCCGGTCTCGCGTGCATCGTGCGCGAGCCCGATCAGTATGGAGGGCGATCAACTCAGCTCCGAAGGGAGCACACTAACCGAAAACGACTTCGAGGTCGTTCAATCTCGCGCTAGACGCACAAAGCGCAAACGCACAAAGCGCCCGGACTCTGACTCGGGTGCTGGAAAGCGCTACGCCATCCCTGATGGTGAGGGCAGTCGTGCGGTCACCCCCGCACCCTCCATCTCCGCGTTCCGATCTCCCCAGGAGTCAGAATCTGACTCCAGTAGGGTATATCTAAGCCCTGATGGTGAGAGCCGCCCTAAAAAGGCTCCCGCGCCCCGCGTAGCGCCCGCGTCACATGCCGCACCAGCGCCCGCGACTCGCGCCCCCGCTTCCGGCCCCTCGGGCTCGGCTGGCCAGGCTCAGCCGAAGCTACGCGCTCCTCCGCCGGTAATTATGCAGGACAAATCCGCCTGGACCCGAATCTCCGCTGAGCTTCACTCACGGAGCATTAACTTCACGCACGCGACAAGCACCCCCGCGGGCATTCAAATTAAAGTGCAAAATTCCGAAATGCATAGAAAACTGACGGGATTTCTCACCGCCGCCAAACAGCCCTACTACACATATACACTCGAGGAGGAACGCCTCCTTCGAGTAGTCATTAGGCGAGTTCCCAAGGAACTCCCTCTTCCTGAGGTCGCAGCTTCCCTGCGAGCTCAAGGATTCCCGGTGCGGGAAGTTTTCCGCATGTATCACAGGCAATCCAAAAGGCCATACGATATGGTCACGGTCCTCCTGGACCGCACACCTGAAGGGAAAGCTATATTTTCCCTCAAGTCTGTCTGCGGACTATCCGGGGTCGCTGTTGAGCCCCCCCGCAAATCTCACATCCCATCGCAGTGCCATAACTGCCAAAATTATGGTCACTCAGCGAGCGGATGCCACCTTCGCCCCCGGTGCGTTAAGTGCCTAGGGGACCATTCCACCAAGGAGTGCACGCGCACCCCTGAGACAGCTGCTCCGCCCAGCTGTGTGCTCTGCAAAAAAGCAGGACACCCCGCCAATTACCGCGGGTGTGAGTGTGCGCCTCGTACGAGGCGCCCGCGCCACCCGAGACCAACTCGCCGGGCTCCCACTGCGGCCCCCCGGCCCCAGCCCCCACCGCTTATGTCTGCTGAGGCGTATCCTCAGCTTAAAACCTCCTCTGGTGCATATGCACCTGAACCCTCCAAGCCCGCACGCGTCCCTCAGACGGCGTGGGCCCAGAAATCTAAGCCGCAAAAGGCCTCCGCTCCAGCTCAGGAGCATAAGCTCCCGGAGGATCTTTTCCAAGGGGGTAATTTTATCACTCTCGAGCAAATCCTGAGGAAGCTCAGTCTGAGTGAAATCATCGCGTTCAACGACGCGATTAAACGCACCTCGGACCCACTGAAACAGATGGGAATTATCTCATCGTTCCCAAACGTTGCAGCTTCACTGCAATGTTTCTATCAATCAAATTCCAAATAAAAACTTAGTTTTTTAGTTTTTTTTTTGTTAATTTTACGTAGTCTATAGTTAGATGGATAAAATCAAGCCCCGCGGTTTGACTTTATCCTTTTATAATGCATTTAACTTTGGAAACCAACGCGACCTGGTGGCTAAGTATCTTCAAGACCACCAGGTGGATGTGTTTCTTATCCAAGAAACATTTCTAAAACCTAGTACACGCGATCCGAGAATCGCAAACTACTCTATAGTAAGAAATGATCGTACATACACCAGCGGTGGAGGGACGATGATATACTATAAAAAATCTCTCTATTGTACTCCAATAGATCCTCCTAAACTCGATAACATCGAAGTCTCGATTTGTAGGATAGGTATGTCAGGACATCCTTCGATTTACATAGTCTCCGCTTATTTAAGCCCGAGTAAACGCCTCACGAAAAAGGATCTCGCTACTCTATTTTCGCTAGGTAACTCAGTGATTATCGCCGGCGACCTTAACAGTGGTCACGAAATGTATAATAGTTCATACACTTCTCGAAATGGTACTATTCTTGCAGAGCTTGAGAGTGAGCTTTCTTTCGATGTAGTAGCTCCCTCTGAGCCAACTCACTACGCTATTCGAAGCAACACTCGCCCGTCCGTACTAGATGTAGCCCTCCTCAAGGGAATCGCACTTCCTGTTCGCGACATAAGAGTTGTGAGCGAACTTCTCTCAGACCATCGTCCGGTCATTTTACAGTTAGGTCAGCCCGATGATTCCGCCCTCTCCTCCGTCCAAGTGGCTGATTACGCGAGGCTACGCAGGTATCTTATCGATAACCCTTCGTCACCAAGTCTGGATAAGATCCCGAACGTAGTAGAGTCCGCTGCGGATGCTGACCTTGCGATCGATTCCCTGGTTGAACACCTGCAATCTGCCGTGAGGGTGACCTCGAAAGAGGTGAAAGCGGCGAATGATCGCCGTTTTATACTCCCTCCCGACATGCGGGCTTTGATCACGGAAAAGAATGCGGCGATGCGTGCGCATGACTCTTATCCTTCTGAGGATAATCGCTCCCGTCTTCGAGCCCTCCAGAGAGAGGTGAAAGCTCGCATGGCCGAAATCCGTAGCAGCAGGTGGGACGCTTTCTTAGGAGAGCTTGAACCAACTCACCTTGCCTACTGGAAGGTCATTAAGGCCTTGAAGGCTAACAATCACACTCCGATGCCCCCTCTAAGCAGAGGCCCCGGGATACCTCCCGCTTTTGACTGCGACGAAAAGGCGGAATGTCTCGCCGACTCGTTAGAAGCGCAGTGTTCCCCAAATCAAGGCTCAGACCCTATTCATATGAGCATGGTCGAGTCCTCAGTAAAATCATTCCTGTTATCTCCTCCTGCGGCTCCGCTGGATCCCATCTCAACGGACGAAGTCCGGGCGGTGATCAAAAGCCTCAAGCTAAGGAAATCGCCAGGTCCAGACGGCATCAGGAATGAAGTCCTCAAACGTCTTCCTGACCAGCTGATTGCTCTTCTGGTCTGCATCTTCAATGCGGCCATGTCACATTGTCATTTTCCAGCAGTATGGAAAAGGGCACATGTCATAGGTATTCACAAACCAGGGAAAGAGTCAAATTCTCCTGATAGTTACAGACCTATCAGCCTCCTAAACACTTTAGGTAAAATCTATGAGAGACTCCTTCTGAGTCGTCTCGAGTCCGCTGTAACCATCAAAAAGATCCTACCTGATGCGCAGTTTGGCTTTAGAGCCAGACACTCATGCACGGACCAAGTACTCCGCCTCACGGAGCACGTCCTCTCTAAATTCAATATCCCTGGTTTTGCAAAATCTCCATATCGCACCCTTGCAATTTTCTTTGATGTAGCCAAAGCATTCGATAAGGTTTGGCACTCGGGGCTTATATATAAGCTCAATCAAGCAGAAATTCCGGACAATCTAGTCCGGATACTACTCAATTATCTCTCCGAGCGCTCCTTCTGCTATCGAGTAGAAGGAGCACTCTCATCTCCACACCCGATAAGAGCGGGAGTTCCCCAAGGTTCTATCCTGGCGCCTCTGCTTTTTAACCTGTTCATCAGCGATATCCCCTCCCTCGAAAAAGGAATTCAGTTCGGATTTTACGCTGATGATACAGTCATATTCGGTAGTCTTAGGAACCACGTCAAACTCATCAGTTATGTCCAAAGAGCTGTAGTCACTTTTGGCGACTGGTGTAGTAAATGGTGTATCGCACTTAACCCGGAAAAGAGTGCCGCCGTTATGTTCGATCCTATTCGGAAAAGTAGAATTCCTCCATACGCTCCTCTCAAACTTTATTCGAGAGATATTCCCTGGGCCTCAGTGGTCAGGTACTTAGGTGTCGATTTAGATTCGAAGCTCATTTTCAGCTCCCATATCAAGAGGGTGAAAAGAAAAGCTACTATAGCCTTAGTCCACCTTCGCCCTCTTTATAATTCGAAAAGTAAAATGTCACTGAGCTGTAAGCTTACTTTATACAAGACATGTATCCGTCCGATCCTAACATACGGCTGTCCAGCCTTTGCTCGTGCCTCGAAACCCACTCTCAGACCTCTGCAAGTGTTGCAGAACAAATATCTGCGTGCGATTACCGGAGCCCCCTGGTACGTACGAGATGTTGATCTGCACAAGGACCTCGAAATGCCCTCTATTAGGGCATACATTCGTGACCTCACCAAGACTCACTTCGAGAGAGCGGAGGCACATCCGAATCCTCTAGTAGTGAATTCTGTGAAATACGATCCGAACCCGAACGATAGCGGATACAAACGCCGCCCTCGTCACATCTTCCTCGATCCGCCGGATAAATTCACGCGACATACCGCGTCTTTTCCGTCCGTCTCTATTCCGAATCGCGCAGACGCGCGCACTAGACCGCGAAACCGTCGTCCTCGCCGCCGAAGGCGGGCGGTTAACTTCGCTCCCGCACACCCGCCGCGGCCCCCTTCTGCGGACGCTCGAGCCTAGGTCGATCCTTCGGAATGGAGCCCTCGAGCTAACCCGCTCGCGCGATACAGTGACACTCCACACTCACTGATCCCACATCATTACACTGCATGTCACATTCGTGCACACTCACACAGTACGTACACGGTTCTGTGAGGGACCGCCCGTGGTCTTTTATTCTTTTATTCCTTATTACTATAACGTTCTCTCATAATAGATAGTACCGCGTTCGTTTTCTCTCATACGCGATTCGGAAACAGCCCAAGCCGAGGTTCGGTCACTAGTGACACCCTTGTGCGAGTTGCCCCGCGGGTTTGAGCGCCTTCCGCACTCGCCCCACTAGTTCAGGTGAAGCTGTAAAAGCCCCTAAGGCTAACAGTGTAGGTCCTTTCGAAAAAAAAAAAAAAAAAATATGCGTCGCTAACACTGATAGTAAATCGTTACCGTCGCCTACAGAGAGCACCAACACCGGGGGCTATACAGCTATGTTGCTGAACTTGAAGGATATGGCTGGTTCTCATTTACTATGCCGGAACACAAAGGATCATATTGAACCTTTAAATATTTTTTAAAATAATTAACCTTAACACCTTAAAAACCTTAAATTTTTTTTTGAAATTTCACTTGTACGTACTAAGACTAGTGTGTTAAAAAAACTTTTCCGATTTATAATATTATTTGTTTAGATGTATAGAATAGTTACATATTATTTTGTAATGTGACTGATTAAAAATCTGTAGTATTTCTTAAGATACTATTGTAAACTAAATAGCACAAAAAGAAATTTAGAACTAAATTTATTGCTCACAACGATTAACAAATTCTTTTTGCTTGATAAAAATATGTAGATGTTATTAGATATTTTTAAAATAATCTAATATAAAACGTATTAGTACGTAAATATTTTTTTAATCGGAAAGTGAAACAGTTATGGGGGTTCGAACTCACGTCCAACGACGTGAAACGATAAGATAATGTAAGTTAGGCTATGCACAATTCGATTTTACTGAGTATTAAAAAACTATTATAAGCAGTGAACATTGTGATCTTTTTAATTGAATAGTCTAAAATGATATTTTGGATTAATTTAAATGCCCAAGAGGATTAAGAAATTCATTTAAAAACTATTAATGCTGTTCTGGTTAGGCCGGCAGTGAATTATTAATTCAGACACCAATTGTTCACAAGTAATTTTATTATATGTTATATGCTTTTTTTATAATATATTGTTAGTTGTTTTGTTGTTCACCACTACCCGAGGCGCTTGTTTAGCCCGACACTACGTTCAATTGTTTCCGTTAACTCAGCACTTTACACCCAAGACCGTGTTCGGTTTGCTTAGACCGAACAAATACCATGTCGCTAAAACACATTGGCAAATAAAGTATTATTAATAGGAAAAAATTAAAAATCGTAAAATTGATTAATGTAGTTTGTATGTGTATTATCTGGTGTATCGTATAGAATAACGTAGCGCCGAAGTGTTATAGGTTCGAATCCTACATATGACAATTATATTTGTAATTCACAAATGTTTTTTTAGTGTGAGTATTACTTTATGTTTGTTAATTATTGTTATTTTCGCTTGTAATTAACGTAATTTTCTAGAATGGCAGATATCAAAACAATATAAAAAGCATGATATAATTTTTTTGGTGCGTCTGTATTTTGAATCTGTGATATTTCCTAAGATACTCATTTTAAATTAACACTATAAACTGACAAGTTGGTCTAAATTAAATTCTACGAATGATCAATAAATTAAATTTACTTTAAGGATTAATACTATGTTGATAAAACATCTTCGCAAATGAAATGTTATTTGGGAACGTAATTGTAAGTAAAACAGAAATGATAGATTTATGCTTTCACGGACTTTTTTTTTCGAACTGACATACGCTGTTAGCCCCAGGGGCTTTGACAGCTTCACCGAACTTTTTGGGGCAAGTGCTGAAGGCACTCAGCCTCGAGGCAGCGGGCACGAGGGTGCCAAAACGGTCGAACCTCGGCTTGGGTTGCTGCCGGTAAGTGAAAAACATTCACGATCCTGACTAACCAACAGGTCTTGTCTTACAAATTTAGTGATCCTAACAACGACCTTATTAGGTAAGCAGCTCAGGGCCGCGAGGGTAGTCCCTTACAGAACCGTGTACTTAACGTGTGAGTGTGCACGAATGGTATGCGGTGTCATGGTGTACTCTCAGTGATGTAGTGTCACTGTATCGCGCGAGCAGAGTCACTCGAGGGCTCCTATCCGGAGGATCGAACCTAGGCTCAGGTGTGCGGGAGCGAAATTATCCGCTCGGCCTCGGCGGCGAGGATGGCGGTTGCATGGGCGTGTGCATGGACACGAACGATTGCTGGAAACAGCAGGGAGAAGCGCGTTTAATCTCATTATTTTATCGACGGGGTCGGAGAAGCAATTGCGTGGCCGGCGCGCAAAGCTTTTAGCGTGCGGATTGGAAGTGTAGCTAACTGCGTGTACTATTTTGGGGTTAGGATGAAGTTCAGCATTTTCAAAAACATTCTTTGTAAGGTGTTTAATATATGCATACATGGACGGAAGTTCCATATCTTTATGGAGATCTACATTACGGACATAGAACGGGGCTTGAACGGCTATGCGCATGAATCTATTTTGCAACACTTGTAGTTTGCGAAGGGTGGTTCGCGAAGCGTGAGCGAATACGGGACAGCTATATGTAAGTATGGGACGGATACATACTTTGTATATTATGAGCTTATGCCTGAGTGCCATTTTGCTCTTGGAGGAAATGAGATTGCGTAGTAGATTCATATCCCGGGACTATAGGAACCTACTGCGACGTCGGGGAATTCGGGTATATCGCTAACGAACAAATTGAACAGGCAAGGCGCTAGTATGGAGCCTTGTGGAACTCCTGAACGTATTGGATGAGGTGAGGATAGGGCTCCGTCCGCTTTGTAGCAGAAGGAGCGGTCCGATAAGTAAGCAAGGATTATGCGGACTAGTCTGTCCGGAACTAGAAAGTGATTGAGTTTATATATGAGGCCTTCGTGCCAGACCTTATCGAAGGCTTTGGCTATGTCGAAAAATACAGCAAGCGTGTGCCTGGGACGGCGTAGCTCCGTGAAATTGGACAGAATATGCTCCGTGAGGCGGAGCACTTGGTGAGTGCACGAGTGTTTCGGTCGAAAGCCGAATTGCTCGTGTGGTAAAAGATATTTATCTGCGGCAAAGGCTTGTAGTCGGTTTAACAGAATCTACTCGTATATTTTACCTATCGTATTGAGGAGGCTTATCGGGCGGTAGCTTTCCGGAAGAGATGCCTTTTTTCCGGGTTTACGGATACCTACTACCGTTGCTTTTTTCCAAGCAGTTGGAAAATAGCAGTGAGTTATGGCCGCATTGAAGATGCAGACTAGAAGGGCTATGAGTTTATCAGGGAGAAGTTTGAGGACTTCGTTCCGAATCCCGTCAGGACCGGGGGCTTTCCTTGGCTTAAGGGCTTTTATGATCGCGAGGACTTCGTCAGTTGTAACCGGGTCTAAGTTTTCGATCGGGGGGTCTCTCTTATTGCTTGTATTGTTTGATCGACCCTCCCGACGTGTTCGAGATCTCTGGTATGATATTCATAGGAATTGGGAGAAGTAGTAGTAGCGAGATACTCTGCCTTATCTATACTTTCGAAGGCGGGCGAATTGCCGGGGCCTCTATCTAACGGGGGCATCGCGGACGAATAGCTGCTCTTCTGTTTACGAACGAGATCCCAGAGGGCGAGATGAGACGGTTTGATTTCCGCTAAAAGGCTGCCCCATCTTTGACCACGGAGTTCAGAGATACGAGATTTAACTGATCTTTGTAGATTACGTAACCTTATGCGATTTTCCTCCGTCGGATAGGAATCGTGCGCGCGTGTTGCCGCGTTTTTCTCCGTGATCAATCTTCGAATGTCATCAGGGAGTATGAAACGGCGATCGTTTACCGCCCTTACTTCTTTCGAGGTTTCCCTGATGGCATTCTGGAGATGACCGACTAGAGATTCAACCGCTAGATCAGCATCAGCCACAGACTTTATCTCGTTGGGGATCCTATCTAAGTGAGATGAGGCGAGGTTATTAAAGAGATACTGTCTGAGCTTTAGATAGTCAGCTACTTTGACTGAACCGGGAGTGTGGTCACCCGGGTGACCGAGTTGCAGAACTACTGGCCGGTGGTCGGAGTCTAGTTCATGTACGACTTCGATTTGGTGTACCTGAAGCGCGACCCCTTTTAATATGGCTACGTCTAATACTGAGGGGCGGCAGTTAGCTTGGTAATGAGTTGGCTCTGAGGGAGCAATCACGTCGAAGTTAAGCGCATTTTCTAACAAATAAAGTATCCTACCATTAGCGGTGGTACGCAGATTGTTATATTGAATATGCCCGCTATTTAGATCACCGGCCACTATAACCGAATCGCCGAGCGCGAAAAGTGCCTCCAGATTCGACTGAAGGAGAGTTTTATTGGGCGAGAGGTACGCGGAAACAATAAGAATAGTAGGATGCAGTAGGTCATGCCCACTCTGCACACCGACACTTCTAAGTTGGTGAGTTCGGGAGGATCTATTGGCATGCAATAAAGTGAGTTTCTATAGTATATGAGCGTGCCGCCGCCTCTTACGCCGGTACGATCATTTCTGACTATTTTGTAGTTAGCAATCGCGGGATTTCGAACGCTCGGTTTAAGAAGTGTCTCTTGTATGGGAAACACGTCTATTTGCCGCTCCTTAAGGAAGCTAGCTACTAAGTCGCGTTGAGGTTTTAAATTACGCGCGTTAAAAAAGGATAAAGAAAGGCCACGGGGTCTAATTCTATCCTCCATTGCAAACTAATTACGGGGAAGCGCGAATAGAGCGCGCAATGTCAGGGAAGGCCTTAATGGCCTTGAGGCGGTCGAAGTCGCGACTCGAGCTAATCATATTGTCAAACGCGATGAGGTCGTCGACAAGGTGTTCTTTGAGAAGGCCTGCGAGCCAATCGAGGCCATGGAAGGCGGATGACGACACGGACGTGGTGGAATTTGCAGGTATTGGTTTCGCAGGTTGCGGTTTAACGGCCCACGCAGTGGTTGGGGCTTGTTCGGATGTGTGCGCAGGAGAAACCCGTGCAGAACTAGGGAGGCTCGGGAAGGCCTGGTTAGAAATAAGCGGTGGTGGAGCGGGACGTGCTGCCGCGGTGTACGTTGAGGGCGCTCGATGAGGGCCGCGAGCGTGTCTCGTGCGTGGGGCACGTTCACAGCAGCGATAATTCGCAGGGTGCCCGGCCTTGCCGCATAAGACGCAACTGGGAGGTTCGACTGCTTCGGGCATGCGTGGGCACTCCCTAGTGGAGTGATCACCTAGACATTTGACGCATCGGGGCCTTATGTGGCAATTCCTAGCGGAATGACCGTATGCCTGGCAGTTGTGGCACTGAGTCGGGGCGTGTTTTTTATGCGGGATCTCGACTGTGACACCGGAGAGACCGCAGACTGAGGTGAGCGAGAAGATTTCTTTACCTTCCCGGGTGCGATCAAGGAAAACAAGAACCATATCGTAATTTTGTTTGGTGAAGGTATGCTGTCACTGTACAAAGGAACTGTACCCTCATGCATTACTTTCCTTTAAAATTAACCATTGAGGCAGCACTCGCCAAGAAAACCTACAGCAAAATATTTCCCATTTTTGTCATTTTTATCAATACTGCTTTGCTCCTATTAGTGCTAGCGTAATGTTAAATAGCCTGTAGTCTTCCTCAATTGTTACTCTATCAAATACAAAATAAATTTTCAAATCGCATTGGTATTTTCTTAGATTAACGCGTTCAAACAACCAAACTTTTCCGCTTTATTGAGCTTTATTTCTTTAATGACACAAAAAAGGGAGCCACACAAATAGATTGTTACCAAAAAGTGTTGTTACCAACACCACATGTCAATGTGACGTCTTATAAATTGATTAGTGACATTACTAAGGTATGGATTAACAAGACAATCACACCGGAAATTTATTTTAAAATGTTCCACACAATTCCTAAGTCTAATAAGTAATGGAATGGTTAAAAAATATCAGCTAAGCATAATGAACATAATACAAAGGAAAGATGAAGTGGCGAAGGGCACAACGAACAGAGCTTCTATGAGTCCTCACACGAGAGATTTTATAAAAAAATTATGTCGCAAGCAACAGGCTTCGGCGGATATGACTAAATACGGATTTATAACTGATAGTAAGCTACTTCAAAATAAATTACGTGGTTGGTAAGAGTTTTTAAAGAAGAATTAGTATCATAGACGTTTAAAATAGATTTTTTATAGATTATAGGTTTAGCGTTAAGATCACAGTCTCATCTGATGATAAGTTATGATGCGGCCTAAAATGATGGAAACAATAAACTTAGTGAAGGTGTTGACTCTCAAATGCAACAGCCGCAATACACGTATAGGAATTTGGAGACAGATTTTCAACTTGAGGGTGGTAGCTAGCTAGCCAGGCAGGTATTAGAAAAATCCCTACCACCATGTTATGGTTTCATCACAATGCTTTTTCGGTACTGTAAGCTCTAGCTCATTGCAGATGGATCCGAACTCACGCTCCTTGACGCGGCATCCGTACACACGACCAACTGAGCTATTACAACATAAATTAAGGTATAAGAGGAATAGTTGCGCGATTATTTTAATAAATTATATCTAACTACGTGTACCTGCATCTTCGCGTGGAATTACAAATCCTTACTAATATTATAACTGCGAAAGTGTGTTCGTTTGTTACGCTTTCACGTCTAAGCCGCTGAATCGATTATGATGGATTTAGGTATAGAGATAGATGGGAACCCGAGGACGGTGATAAGTTACTTATTCTCGCGAAACCTTGTTGGAGGTGGGGTAAAGAAAATGATAAACTTAGTATAGAATTTTTATTGCGTCCTTCGATTTATTTGACAAAATAAATATTAACGCAAGCCATGTCGCAGTTGAAACTAGTATTTTAAGAATAATAATAAATAATACTAATAAAAGACTATATTATATAGCCTTATCGCTTGAAGAAAGAAAGAAATCTTTTAGTGCTAATAAAAGAGATGCAAGGAACAAAGGAAACTATATATAAAAAAGAAAGAATAAAAAAAGCATAAACTTTGTATGAAACTTTTTATTGCGTCTTCCGATTTCTTTGACAAAATCAATATTAACGCAATGGAAGCCGCACGTACAACTAGTTATTTAATATTTTTTGTCCGTTTTTGTAACTTTTTTCAATACATATATGCTCGTATTGGTGGTAGTTTGATAATAAATAGCTTAAAGCCTTCCTTAATTATTGCTCTTTCAAATACAATACAAAAGAATTTTGGAAATCCTACGGGTAGTCCCTTAGATTAACGCGTTCAAACAAACAATCATTTGAGCTTTGTAACATTAATAACATAGACAATGATTATGTAGAAATAAGATGCAAAGTTACTCTCTTTGTTAACTTACTTACTAGAATATACCATGACCAAGGGCGAACACGATGCTGTGTTCAGATCGACCTTAAAGTTTTGCGCGGCCTACACGCATACCTTATTTTTTCCAGAATCAGCCATTTTTAAACCTCGTCATTCCTTATCGAAAAATACAAATAAGAAGTTCAAGGTGAAGTCAGATATCTCAGAATCGACGCATGTGATGAAGAAGGCGCCCAGAAAAAAATTAAAGAGTTGATATTTTTAAATAAATAAAAAAAAAAATGTTTTTTAGTGTTAAATGTTGAATAACTAATTTTATTTAATATGAATTACACGTTTTTGTTCTGAGATCTCTTCTGCAATTTTTTTATTTCTTTTCTAAGTTATGATATGCGTTTGATATCGTTTTTTTAGCACTTTTGAAAAAAGTATTTCCGTTCTAAAAGTTGTAGTATTCCGGCGACCCTGACAGTGTCTCAGCCAACTACATGTTCAACACATATATAATACGTGTGTGCATGCATGCATGCATTAGTAAGCCCCGTGTATCGATTCTCAATAACATGTCAACATAACCTCACTATATTTTCAACTTATAACTTTTTATGCATAAATTGTTAACTCCTGAGATATGTTTTAATCGTTTTAATTATATATTAATTCCATATGACACAAAAAAAAATTCAATAATTCAGATTATAGAGAAAGTTAAATTTCTAAAATGCATTATAGTTATTTTTATTTATTTATTAACTAGCTTTTACCCGTGGCTTCCCTCTCCCTCTCTTTATCTCACTTCCAATAATTATTTCACTAGAAAAACTACGTATCTTCGTCTACTGGGTCTCATCTATATCTGTACCAAAATTCATCACAATCGATTTAGCGGTTTAGGCATGAGAGCGTAACAAACAAATTCACTTTCGCATTTATAATATTAGTATGATTGTATATTTCTTCTCACCACATTTAACAAAATCAAAAATAATTACATTTAACAGCTAAGAGATGCCAGTTAGGAAGATAGTATTATTAAAATAAAGGTGTATGTATTCTATTTGTTCGCAATTAAAGTCATGTTTTTGATTATTTGTATGTGTGTGTGTGTGTAAGTGATCTCTTGAATAGTTTTGTATCAATTATTATGTTTTATTTAGTATAGTGTGTAAACACACAAAAAGAAAAATGTGTCTTATGCTCTCGTTTCTTATGTCAATAAATTTTTTAAGATGTTAATTGTTTCATGAATGATTCTTTATTTGAGTGGATAAATCTACATATATTACTAAACTTTGTATCATACACGCTAAAACATATCTGCAAAACAGAATTTGTTAACAGAAAATAAAAAATATTTATTATGAATCTTTTTTGCCGTAACAGCGTCCAATCGAAACTAATTGACCTCTTTTCGTGCGGGGTGGTACAATGGTGGTAGATGTAATATGTGTAGATAATGGAGCAAGGCTGCAGAAATACGGATGGCTATTCCCATCGAAGACTAGAAGAAGTGTCAAAGCTGTCCCTAGTCTGGCAATACTGAGGTTTATTGAAGCGGTGATAGCTGAGTTGGAAATGTGTACGGATGCATCAATGGACATCAGTTAGAATCCACCTGCAATGAGTTTGAACTTTGGGTGAAGGATAACATCGCGATGAAACCATAGCATGGTGGTAGGGCTTTTTCTAATGCCCGCCTAGCTACCACCATCAAGTTGAAAATCTACTGCCAAATATCTATGGATATGTTTCGGCAGTTGCACTTGAAATCTAGTCCCTCCACTAGGTTTAGTGTATCTGTCATCTTACACCGCATCGTCACTTAATATCAATTGAAGTTACAGTGAAAAGCTAAAACTTTACAAAAGTAAAAGAATTACAAAAAAAAAACAAACTGATAGCAACAGTTATAATAGTTATGCTAGGATACGATGTTTTGTATTATAGAAAAATTGTATATACAAAATAAAAATGGATAAAATGTATAGTATTACTTCTTACAACAACATTCACAGTTGCCAGTAATTTTTTCCCCGCAGCTGGGCTGTTTGGTTTTAGGCGGATTTGGGCACTCGCACTGTACTTGCTGTTTCCCTTTGTTAGACGTCGAGATAGACGCTTTCGGAGGAACCTCTTCTTTATCTTTACAACAGGTTGGACTTGGATTAGGAAGGGTTGGCATCATACTAGTCTGTACTCCGACGTCGTGTCTTGAAGGTAAACGTTCTACTGAATTTGCAATCTGCCCATTCAATCCGTTACAACCTTTGCAGGAACACATTGGTAGATTACTGCCCTCCATTTTTAGTGCGGATGACCTGCGGGCTTTATTCGTAGTTAAATCGACGGATGGTGTATTCCGAGACAACTTTCTGCATGGGAATTGAGAGCTTGTGTTGGATGCAACTCGACTGGACGTGCTACATTCGTTTAATTTATGATCTTCGATTATACAAGGAGTTACAAAGGCTGATTGATTACAGCATCCTCTGATCGAATTCAAAGATGATAACTGCGTACCTTTAGTTTGTAAGCGATCAGTTAGTGATAAACGCTTTTTAGATATTTTATGGTCAGATGTATTGTCTAAACTCAACGTTTGATAAAGGTGATCGTTGTTTTCATTTTTAAGGCCGTAAGAGCAGTAAGGAGATGACGACCCCTTACAGTTTTTCGATTTCTGGCATGTCCCTGACGTACAGAAATCTTTACAAGAGTTTGATTGAACGTCGGCGGATTTTGGAATTGTCGGTCGTGACCTACAACAACTTTGACGGCTGCAACATGCATTAGGAGTTGGCTTATAAGTGGGAAAGGAAATAGAGCACAACGAAAGGGTTTCTTCGGGCACACTGCATTTGCTTGCACTCCGAGACATTTCTCATAGATTGAGTGTAATAAATTTCGCAAACATATTATACCTGCGTTACATGCTCACATTTAAAAACATCTTTAATTTATGTTTCATTGAAAGCAAGCAGCGTTACAATGAGTAATTTTTAGTCACAATTTAAAGCAAATATGTTTTACTTTTGGTACCATTGTTTAGTTACGTAGTTATTAGAAGTGGTTTTATAATAGTGACATTTTATTGTTGTTGTGACAGATGAAAGCAAGCATATTATCGATGACGCCGATCACTGTCATAAACCATAATAAATGAGCTTGTCGAAAGGAAATCTATTTTTCTCTATAAAGATTTTCACGTCGATGATTCTTCTTTAATACTGTTGTCAAGTGTATAAATACTTGGTTTTCGCTTTACTTTAACTAAATAACACTTTACAAAAGAAATGCAGCTTCTAGAATGCAACGACTTTAAAACGATGATAGCTCAGTTGGTAGTGTGTACGGACGCCGCATCAATAAGCGTGAGTTCGAATTCCTGCGATTAAAATTCGCTTTGTATTTTATATAACAATAATTGAATTACGGATTGGGTTATTTAGCGTTAACGTAAAGCTGTGTTGAAAAAAAATATACAAAAACTGGTAAAATTATTCAATATTTTTTAGTTCCTCGTGAACGAAGTCGCGGACACAGCTAGTATATTTATACACAAATAGCTAATACTCCCACCTTCGTTCGCGTTTTTTGCGTAAACATAATACATGTAGCCATGTATTGGTAGTGAGTATGGACACCGCATTAAGGGATGTGACTTCGAATTTACCTACAATTGCTTTCGGTTAAGGAAAACATCGTGATGCAACCATAGCATGGTTGTAGGGTTTTTCTTATGCCCTCCTGGTTAGCTAACAGCCTCAAGTCGAAAATCTGCAGCCCAATACCTATATGTGTGAGTTGCAATTGTTATAATTTATAGGTTTAGCGTTAGGGCCACAATCTCACCAGATTTTAAGTGACAATGGGAAATGGTATCTTTAAATGTTTCTGTTGATTGTGTAATGGATTATGGCGTGCTTTTACAGCACAGTACGTTTTTTTTATTATATTTGCGGGAGATATTTCCACTATGAGTTTAAATGGAATACTGACGCGTTGAGAAACGTTTTTTTTTTTTTTTTTTTTTTTTTTTTTTTTTTTTTTTTTTCGAATTGACATACGCTGTTAGCCGGAGGGGCTTTTACAGCTTGGCAGGACTTTTTGGGGCGAATGCTGAGGGCACTCAGCCCCGAGGCAGCGGGCACAAGGGTGCCGTTGTGGCTGGCCCTTGGCATGGACTGCTGCCGGAAGAGAAAATATATTATAAAATAATAAGAGCTGGCCTACTGGAGTAGACCTTTAGATAAATTACTAATTTGTGAAATGTTAAATATACTAATTGTTAAGAGAGGCAAGGAAGTCGGTGGAGTGGATTGTACTGTACTGTTTTAAGATTGGGTTATCGGTGTTTGATGGACGTAGTCTTCGCATTAAAACGCCCATGAACTGTATGAAACTGACTGTAAACAGAGGAACCATTATTAAAAATTACAAAGGCAAACAACTGGCAGGGCCACAGGTTTTTGGTCCCTTACAGAACCGTGTACTTAGCGTGTGGGTGTGCACGGATGGTATGCAGTGTGATGTTGTATTCTCAGTGTTGTAGAGTGTCACTGTATCGCGCGAGCAGAGTCGCTCGAGGGCTCCATTCCGGAGGATCGGACCTAGGCTCGAGCGTCTGCAGAGGGAGGCCGCGGCGGGTGTGCGGGAGTGAAATTAACCGTAAGGCCTCGGCGGCGAGACCTGCGGTTACGCGGGCGTGTGCGCGGACACGAACGGTTTGAAGAGACGGCAGGAAGGAGCGCGTTTTCCCTAGTGATGTCGTCTACGGGATCGGTGAAGCAGTTTCGTGGCCGGCGTGCGAACCAAACGGCTTGAGGATTTGCAGTATAGTTGACTGCTTCTACTATTTCGGGATTCGAATGAGCTTCGGCTTTTTCAAAGAATTTCTTGGTGAGTTCGCGTATGTAGGCGTATATGGAAGGGAGATTCATATCTTTGTGGAGATCTATGTTGCGTGCGTAAGGCGGGGCTTGGACCATTGTCCGAATGAATTTATTCTGGAAGACTTGAAGTTTTTCCAGGTTTGTTATTGCTGCATGGGCAAAGACTGGGCAGCTGTAAGTCAATATTGGGCGTATGCAGGTCTTATAGATTGTAAGCTTATGTCTGAGTGACATTTTGCTTTTCGAAGAAGTGAGATTACGTAGCAGGGCCGAGGCGGTGTTGGCCTTTTTGATAACGTAATCGATATGGTGGGTGAAGGTGAGATGTTTGTCGAGTACTACGCCTAGGTATTTGGTTTTATTTACCCAGGCGATATCCACACCGAATAAGTGTAATGAGCCTTCGAGTGGCTTGAAGTTGTGAGGATCGAACATGATAGCCGAGCTTTTATCTGGATTTAATCCTATGCGCCATTTGAGGCACCAGGATCCGAAGGCGAAGATGGCTTGTTGAACTCGATTTTTGAGATTGGCTCTGTGCCTTCCCGAGCTATATATGATTGTGTCGTCGGCGTAGAGGCCTACTTGGACATTATCGAAGATTGGGATGTCGCTGACATATAGATTAAATAGACAGGGCGCTAGAATGGAGCCTTGGGGGACTCCAGAGCGAATAGGATGGGGTGAGGAGAGGGCTCCGTCTACTTTGTAGCAGAAGGAGCGGTTAGATAAGTATTGTATAACTAAGTGGACAAGTCTGTCCGGAACTTGGAACTGGTGGAGTTTATATATGAGTCCTTCGTGCCAGACCCTGTCGAAGGCTTTGGCGACATCGAAGAAAACAGCGAGAGTGCGTCTAGGAAGGCGTAACTCCGTAAAGTTGGAGACTACGTGTTCCGTGAGGCGGAGAACTTGGTGGGTGCATGAATGTTTCGGCCGGAAGCCGAATTGCTGGTCCGGAAACAGATATTTGTCGGCTACGACGACTTGGAGGCGGTTTAAAATAATCCGCTCGTATATTTTGCCTAAGGTGTTTAGTAGGCTGATCGGACGGTAGCTCTCTGGGGAGCAGGCTTTTTTGCCTGGTTTCCGGATACCTATGACGGTGGCCCTTTTCCAGACGGCTGGAAAGTGGCAATGAGATATGGCCGCATTGAGGATGCAGACCAGAAGCGCTATGAGTTTGTCAGGAAGAAGCTTTAGGACTTCATTCCTGATACCATCAGGACCGGGAGATTTCCTAGGTTTGAGTCCTTTAATTATTGAGAGGACTTCGTCGGTGGTGACCGGGTCTAGGATTTCTGCTGGGCGGGTCTCCCTTATTGTGTGTATTGTTCGGGTGACCCTTTCCCAGTGTTCGGGATCTATGTCCTGATATTCGTAAGGGTTGGGGGAGCATTGTTCCTCTAGGGTGTTAGCGAGGAGCTCCGCTTTGTCTCTGCTCTCGAAAGCAGGGGGAAGAGTGGGGCCTCTGTCTAGTGGAGGTGTGGCTGAGGAGTAACTGCTCTTTTGTTTACGGACGAGCTCCCAGAAGGCCAGGTGCGATGGCTTGAGGTCCTCCAGGAGGCTGTCCCATCTTTGAGAGCGAAATTCAGAGATGTGAGATCTGACCTGTCTTTGTAGGGCGCGTAGCCGGACGCGGTTCTCTACTGTCGGATAGGCGTCGTGGGCGCGAGTCGCGGCGTTCTTCTCAGTGATCAGCCTCCGAATGTCGTCGGGGAGTATAAAGCGGCGATCGTTCGCCACTTTTACCTCTTTCGAGGTTTCCTCGACGGCATTCTGGAGGTGACTGACCAGGGAGTCGACCGCCAGATCGGCGTCGGCCGGCGAGTCTATCACGTCTGGAATCCTGTCAAGCTCGGGAGAGGAGATGTTAGTAGCCAGGTATTGCCTAAGTCTGGGATAATCGGCAACTTTAATGGGAGGCAGGTTATGCTCGTCGGGCTGGCCGAGGAGTAGAATTACTGGGCGATGGTCTGAATCGAGTTCGTGAGCGACTTCGATGTGTCGCACCTGAAGGGCGACCCCTTTTAGGATAGCTATATCTAAAACTGAGGGTCGACAGTTGGTCTGAAAGTGTGTTGGCTCTGGAGGAGCTATCACATCGAAAGTTAGCTCGTGTTCCAAGCGGAGAAGTATTCTACCGTTGACAGTGGTACGCGGGTTATTATAATAAATGTGCCCGGAGTTAAGATCGCCGGCCACGATTACCGATTCACCGAGCGCGAAGAGCGCTTCTAGATCTGATTTGATAAGTGTTTTCTTTGGCGAGAGGTACGCTGAAACGATGTGGATCGTGGGATGATCGGTCATGCCCACTCTGCATATAGATACCTCTAGGTTAGTAAGTTTAGGAGGTTCTATTCGCGTGCAATATAAAGATTTTTTGAAATATATGAGTGTACCTCCGCCTCTTGCGCCGGTGCGATCGTCTCTTATTATTTTGTAGTTTGCGATCGCAGGGGCGCGGAACTTCGGTTTAAGTAGTGTTTCCTGTACGAGGAACACGTCGATTTGCCGCTCCTTAAGGAAGCAGGCTACTAAGTCGCGTTGGGAAGTTAAGCTACTCGCGTTAAAAAAGGATAAAGAGAGGCCCCGGGGTCTAATTTTATCCTGCATCGCGAAAACTATTTATGGGGAAGCGCGGGCAAGGTCTTGCACAGCACGTGCGAGGGCAGGGTAGGCGGCTACGGCCTTAAGTCGGTCTATTCCGACGGGAGAGCTGGCCATTTTGTCGAAGGCGATGATGTCTTCGACGTCAAAATCTTTGAGAATACCTGCGATCCAGGTTAGACCTAGGAAGTCGAAGGACGGAGCTTCCGAGCTCGAAGGTACAACTCTAGGCGGTTGTACTTTAGCGGCCCACGCGGAAGGCGGGGCTTGTGATGGTGTGTGCGCGGTAGTGACTCGCGCTGGACTTGGCAGGCTCGGGAAGGCCTGGGTTGAGATGAGCGGTGGCGGGGCAGGGCGCGTTGACGCGGCGTGCGCTGGAGGAGCGCGCTGTGGGACGCGCGTGCGAGTGCGCCTAGTGCGTGGGGCGCGTTCACACCCGCGATAGTTCGCGGGGTGACCGGCCTTGCCGCATAAGACGCAGCTCGGTGGCTCTACCGTTTCCGGCATGCGGGGGCACTCCTTTGTGGAGTGATCTCCTAGGCATTTGACACATCTCGGCTTGATGTGACAGTTTCTCGCCGAGTGTCCGTAGGATTGGCAGTTGTGACACTGCGTAGGGGCATGCTTTTTATGCGGGATCTCTACGGATATTCCGGAGAGGCCGCAGACCGATTGGAGGTTGAAAACTTCCTTGCCTTCATTGGAGCGGTCCAAGGTGACTAGGACGAGGTCGTAAACCTCCTTTGTGAAGGAGTGGTACATTCGGTGTACCTCGTGCGCGGGTAAGTTTTGCTCCTTAAGGGAGGCAAGAATGACTTCCGTGGGAAGTTCTTTAGGGACGCGCCTGATTACTACGCGCAGAAGGCGCTCTTCCTCGGGCGTGTAGGTAAAAAATTGGAATTTTCCTTCGCGGAGGAATGTTGTAAGGTTTTTGTAGTCCGCGATTGTGGGGACTTTGATTTGTATACCGGATGGGGTGCTCCGGGCGTGAGAATATCTGATTTTGGCGGCATTCAGCCGCGTGGAAATATTTAGCCACGCTGCTTTGTCAGTTATTGTGACTGGGGGCGGTGGCCGCACCGCCCTTTCGGTGGGAGCTGCTGTTTGTGCAGCGTGAGTGTCGCGCGATGTGGGGACGCGGTTATTGCCGGCACGCATTGTTTTTGCGGCGGCTGGGGGTGTGGTTTCGGGTGATAACACCCGTTTGTGTTTGGGCTTCGCCCTTGAGACTGTGGTAAAGTCCGTTTCAGGATTAGCCGTGTCCATCTCTATTTCCGGATCAGGTGATAGTGGCGAAAAAGAGTTCGCCGTGGGTATCGGTCGGGGTGCATAAGAAATTTTTTCCTCGAACGGACGAGGCGTAGGTGCGGCGGCGGGGGTCGCTGAGGGCGACGGGGTCCGCGATGAGGTAGTAGCGGGTGACGCGGGGGGTGCTACCGCATGCCGGATGACCGGCGAGCGGGAGCGAGAGCGTGATCGCGGCGGTAGGGGCGGCGACGCCGGACGACGCGCCGGGGCGGTTGCCTTGGTGGCGGGGGCCCGGATGGGTAGGGAGGTGGTAGTGGGCGGGGTCGGCGGACGGCGCGCTGGCGCGTTTGCGCCGGTGGGTGGGGCGCGGACGCGCTGCGTGGGCGCAGACTCGGTCGCGAGGTACTTTTTTAACAGTTCCGGACTCTCTCTTTCTAGGAATTTTAGAAACTTCTCCATCTTGAGGAGATGGATAAGTCCAGATAAAAGTAAAAGAGTAAGGTAATAATAGTATGACTTACGTCAGAAAAAACCTCCCTGCCTGAAGGGCAGGGGGGCGCGGCTAAAAGGAAATAAAGAAACTATCCTGCGTTAGGCAATCTAACTTGTATGTACACGAAGGAATAGCGTGTAAAATCGAAAAAATTAGTAAAGGAAAGAACAATATTCCAAAAAGTACTGGGCCTTGGCCCGTAAAAAGGATTAATTAAATTTTACCTTGTCTGGAAGCCGGTGACCGGCGTACTTACAGGCGGTGACACTAATTTCACTGCACTTAATCACGATAACAAAGCAATATTTGGAATCACGGCACAAAAACACTGAGAGATATCTCTCAATTTAAATACCACGATAACCAAACAATATGGTTAGAGAACAAAGACACTGTATCGCGAACAAGCAACAATAGCCGGTTTGTTGCAGGTGCGTCGTCGCAGGTGCGAGAACAAAGGAAACCGAGAACAATAGCGGCGCGGTAAGGCGCAGCGGTCGAATAGTTTAGAACAATCGGCAGAGCTCACGGACACGTCCGTTCGCTGTGGCTGATCGAACCGAACTCTCAAGTCCGTTGAGAAACGTAGTCTGTCTTAGAAGACCGACTTGAAACAGATACACACCGCGTACAACTAGAGTCCGCGCCACAATCCAAGTCCGATAGAGGCGGCGCTGTAAGCGCATAATGAAATGTTGCCACGGTATGAAATCATTTACCCCAATCCTCAAATGCTAGTCAAAATTATTATGACCATCATATTATTGAAGCGATGATGGTTCAACAGGTAGTGTATACAGATGCCGGATCAATGGACGTGAGTTCGAATTGTCACATTGAGCCTGAACTTTCTTGAACGAAAAAATCGTGATAATACCACAGCATGATGGCCCCGGCGGCTATCGTCGGGCGAGTCCCACATATCCCTCCTAGTCCCTCCGGGCCGGGAGGGGATGCATAAACGCATTTACCCACGTAAAAAAAAAAAGGGCTTTTTGAATATCGGCCGCCAAATACCTATAAGTGTGTTCTGGCAGTTGCTCATGAGAGCCTGTCACTGAACTAGGCTTAGCGTGTCCACCATCTTGAACCACAGCGTCACTTAACATCAGGTGAGATTGTGGCCATAACGCTAAAACCTATATACCATATAAAATATTATCGGAAAACAAATTGTAAAATTGGTAAGTAAATAAATTATTACGTTGCATTTAATATCGATGGTTACTTTTCACATTGTGGATCGATTTACCTGTCGCATAACATATAAAATACAAGTTTAAGTTAGGACCAGGGTTCTACAAAATAAAATAATTATTGTATTTTAGTGATTTGCGAAAAATCTTAGCACAGTAATTGTGATCATTATCATTCTACGTTTAATTGACAAGGTTTAAATCAGAAGCTTGTTGTAATATTCTTAATAGCGTTGTTTACTTCCCTGATTTTTTTTAAATATAGTTTTAGTTCTACACGAAATGTATGTACCGTAAGCAATTCTTTTGTCCGCCACACAGGAAATAATGGACTGTTTATCATATAGCATATAAATCGAAATCATGCAATGTAATCCTTTTTTTCTGCGGGCGACATATTTCAAGAGTGGAGGAAGTCTCGATTGTCTAGAGTAATTTTACGCCACGCTCTGAAAGAGAAAATCTTTTCCAGCCAGTTCATTTTTTTTTCTTTTAATAACATTTTAGTACACTTCATGACATTAGTCAAATATCAAAATTTTCAGCTGAAATTTCCTTATTATAACGTGACTCTGCTTCTTTTTTTTACAGCTTCAATGCATTCATGATCCCACTATGGAGGTGATGGTAAATTAGAAGGTTTACATTTGTTTAGAGGAAATATTTCATTTGCTGTATTAATAAACAGATTAGAGAATGATTCTGCACAGAGACCTACATCTTGAGAAGACTCTGGCAATAAAGAAATTTTGTTTTCTACAGCTGCCCTGTATGCACCCCAACGTTCTTTAGATAGCTTATGTCGAATACGTGATTTTTTTATTATTTTCTCATATTTCAAATGAGTTATTGTTATTATAATAGGAAAATGTTCACTTCCATATGTATACGGAAGTGTACACCATGTGGATAGAGATGCTTATTTAGGACTACAAATGGAAATATCTATTGCGGTAACAATGTCAGAAGGGCCAGAGCGTCGAGTAGGTAACCTATTGTTCAGTATACATAGGTATTGACTGTCAATTATAGGTATCAATTTATCTCCATAATTGTTTGAAACCGAGCTACTCCATGCTTGACGATAACAATTAAAGTCTCCCATTACCAAAAAATGTTTAGGAAGAGAACAAAGTTACTAATCTGCAAAATAATAGAAACAGTAGTATATAAAAAGAGTCAAAACATATGTCATTTAATTGTATAGCAACTATGGAAAACTCATCAAAATGTAGAAGAAATATAACAAGAAATGAACAACGAAGAAATGAACATACAGCAGTTGAACTGTGTAGAATCGTACCAGTTATGGAAATTACAAATCAATATATTATTTCGGGCAAAAGGATTATTTCATGTAATAAATGGAAAATCGCCCTGTCCGACATCAGAAAAATGTGACGATGTAGAGGCGTGGCTGAAAAAAGATGCAATAGCCCAAAAGAGTATTATCACAACAATTGACAGAAATACTGTAATCAGTTGTTAAGTTATGAAACATCGCTAAAAATGTATAATAAATTGTGTGAAATTTACGACGGCGGTGGAGAACGGAATAAGTGTTTGCCACTTCAAGACTTCTTCAATTTAAAGTACGAGTACAAATCAGACGATTAGGAGTTTCTTAACAGAAATTGAAAACATAACATTCAGGCTTAGCAAACTAGGACAAAAAGTAGAACAAAGTATGATTATGACAAAAATATTAACCACTACCAGATAAGTGGAACTCTTTTCTAACTGCTTGGGATCAGCAAC